>SJJU01007449.1:0-13116 GCA_012932125.1 Conopomorpha cramerella
TTTTTTTTTTTTTACGTGGGGGAATCCCCATGGACACCCCGCCGCCATGGGGACAGCGAACGGGATAGTGTCGGACTCTTACCGACTAAACCCCCATGATGACCTCCGTGTCGCAATCAGGGCGGGTCCCGGGAGTACCCGGAGGAATTGCATCAGGACCCGCCCAAGCGATCGGTCCTGTCGGACTCCGGCTCGGGGCAGACAGGTGGTGTGTCTGCCCCAGCGACCTCCATCACCGGCGGCAGTTACCAGGCCATAGGGTAACCGCCGCCCTTCTCGGGGCCTTCCACTCCGACACCCACGACCCCAAGGACCCCTTTTAGGACGCCTTGTACGCCAGGCAGGGGATACCGTAGTCCTATTCTTTTTCCATCGCCCGGAATTACAGGGCCTGCCCGCGACGGGACGCGCCACATCCCAAACCGTCCCCAGTCGCCGGCGTCGGACCCCTGATCTCGTGGGATCCAACATCTTCCTGATCTTATCCGGCCGCAAGGGATTAGGGCAGTCGCAGCGCACCGCACTAAACTGACACTTATCCTCTTCCCTGCGGCCCCTCCAACGGCCGCCATCCAGCCGGTTTTTACGGCCCCAGCAAGGGCGCGGGGAGGAATTAGGGACAGCGGCGGGTCGAATACCGACTGTCCTCTCTCCGCGCGTTCAGTGTGGTGCGTCATGGGATATGCAGCCTGACCGCTTTGATCTGCGGGCTGCGAAAGCGAGCCCGGGACAGCGGTCCCTCTCGGGCCGGCCAGTCTGCAACAGACCGGCCCAGTGGGTTCCACCGGTTCCTCTTAGCTTCACCGGGTGCCCCTACCCGGGTACTAAGCCCCCTCGCCACGACAAGGCGGGAACCCATAGAGGGGGAACAGTGCACTAGAGCTGTTCTAACTATAATGCTAATGGGTTAAAAACTAGTAAAAAATATAAGAACTGACGAAATAAACTTAAATATAATTCGTAGAAACGATAAACGTTGGGGTAAACGAGTTCTCTAGCGGAGACCGCGTCTCGGTAAAGGAGTGTACAGAGTGGACGCTATCCGGCAAGGTGGTCTTATCAGAAGCTAGATGCGAAAAACTGAAAACATATTGGCGTGTAATTGCGTATACAATGATAAAATAACTTCAAAAGATCTAACAGTTGAGCTGATCATTTATTGCTTGACACAATATTCTGTGGTCCTTGACTAGTAGTCGGGAGGTCGCGGGTTCCAGCTACTGGACGTGTACCAATGGGACTCTTTTTCTGAGCCTATGTACGCAACGCAACGCTTGTACGGTGAAGGACAACATCGTTATGAAACCCGCACACTACAATTTGTGTGTGAACCCTATAACGGCGATGGGCTCACCCCCTGTCACGTCGGGTTAAATACGCCTGGTGAACCGTGAGCATTTGCTTTAGCAAGTTCTCACTAAACAAGTGGCTCATGGCTGTATAGTTTTGTTGATCACAAGACTAGTCGCTCCCGTAATAGCCACACAAGTCAAGTCATATATCTAGAAGTCAGAAGCATAAGGTCGGATATGCTATATTGTTACAATAGTACATCCGACCTTATGCTTCTGACTTCTAGATATATGACTTGACTTGTGTGGCTATTACTGTGAGCGTGTGTGTGTTTTATTTATAAGGTCGGATATGCTATATTGTTACAATAGTACATCCGACCTTATGCTCCTGACATCGAGATAATAACATACATACATGTTCAACTTCACACTGGTCTCCTAGATGGGTAGGCAAATACCTATTATTATCCTTTCTCACCTCAGTCTAATTGATAAATATTTTCATACTGTGTTGAGCAGCGATGTGGTCTACAGTAGAGGACACTTGTTCATCAGGTATCTATTTATCCGTCTCCCTTTACCGTGATTCCTGAATGTAAGTACACTTCTTTTGTAAATCAATTTATCCAATCTCTTCAGATGACGAAAATAAAGCCACATCATCATCATCATCATCAGCCACATAACGTCCACTGCTGGACGAGGGCCTCCCCCAATGAGATCCGTCATTTGGGGTGAAATGCCAGCAATCGCCACGCTTGGCAGGCGGGTTGGCGATCGAAGCCACATCAACCACTAGGTAAATTAAGGGGAGTCTGAGATCGTATATGAAAGCAGATTGGGCGACAGGAAGAATTACTAGGCTAGAAGAAGAAGACATTGCCAAGTAAGAATTTATGTCTCCACATTTACAAAATCAAAGCAGCATAAACTATGCATTTAAAAATATCGTACCTACACGATAACGAACTCAAATATCTGAAAAGGAAGGTAGCTTTTAACCGGGAAGCTGGTGAATAGTGACTCATTAGAGCCGCGATGTACCTTTAGACGCCAGTTTTACCGGAGCATTTTACATACAACTTGAACCTTATTTCGTAGGGCATAAAGATTGTGAAAGTTCAAATGCAAGACGTGTAATGTTACGTTCACTGTACGAAATTGCTACCGAGAACGGGACTTAGTCGTAGTGAATGTAAACTGGGATACGAGGACTTGTGTTTCGTAAATTTACTTACTTATCGTTTATTCTATTTCGTCTTTAATTATTCATTGCTGTACAGTTGTAGGTAAGGCAACTGAAAGTGAACCACCCTGGAGGTTATACTAATTTTATATTTATATTAATAGTTATAGTCGGCGTCACGTAAGAAGCAAATTTTGACAGGTCGATTGACATGCGTGACCTGGACTGGTAGTGTTGTACAATGTTGAAAAGATTCGATTTATTTTAGAATCGATTTATGAGAAATGTTTTGGTACCATCAAATTATAGTCGTCATAAATATTTTATGAGCAACAGACAACGAATTTAAGGTTACGACAAGACGAAACCTATTTGTTAGCCGTTCATAATACGTGCTGTAGAGCTTATTATATTTATTTTACATATAACTGCATAATCGAAACGTTGTCACTTCGATTCATGAACAAAAAAAATCACATCTCTATTAATTGATGACAACGAGCTAAGAAGCAATAGGATGTGCAACGCTGAGATATAAATGTCATCGCCATACATTTGGTTGTCAGTCATATCCATTCTAAAAATTGTTCATGGATTTATCAATGTGTCAGAATTTGCTTCTTAGCTGACGCCGACTATAAGACAGGACAACGTCTGTCGAGTCCACTAGTTATTTTTTTTTTAAATGCCATGTGTGACCCCCATGATAAGAAAATCAGGACATAATAATGGTAACCCGTATTGTCGTGTGGTGACGGCGAATAGAATACATGTGTCACCACCCCAGCCCAACTTTTCCCGACGTGAGAGTCGTAAGAGGCGACCGAGAGTATTCCAAAGGACGGGCAGCAGCGCTCTTTGTGAGTTAAACCACACCACTGCGATCGTTAAACCCGCCCGCCAAGCGTGGCGATTACTGGCATTTCTCCACAAATAATCTTGGAAATCATTGGGGAAGGCTCTCGTTCAGCAGTGGACGTCATGCGCTGATGAATGGTATCCCGGAGAAGTCAAGGCAAACTTTTGAAAATTCACCTTGCAGCCCTAATACCAAA
This sequence comes from Conopomorpha cramerella, assembly GCA_012932125.1. Taxonomy (NCBI): domain Eukaryota; kingdom Metazoa; phylum Arthropoda; class Insecta; order Lepidoptera; family Gracillariidae; genus Conopomorpha; species Conopomorpha cramerella. The sequence goes on from SJJU01007449.1 coordinate 3,537, forward strand.
CTGACTCTACCAGAGCTGTTTGCTTCTATAGTCTATTCTTTACCAAAGAATAGTCTATTCTTTACCTCCGTAAAGAATAGACTATAGAAGCAAACAGCATATTATCTCCAAAAAAAATATGTAAACAACAAATCAGCGGTTTTCAAAGTTTTTGAATTGTCAATTTACTGCACCTACCTATAAACTGTTCAATTCAACGAGAGAATTTTTGTAAACGCACTTTCAGTGATTGTTCAGTTGTTCACCTTTTTTGTGCACTTGTGCGAGGGCGAAGCCATGTTCATAATAACAAACGTCTAAAGAAAAATTGAGAATTGACATTTATTGATATTACTAAAATGCAAGAATACTATGAAATTGGAACTGATAAAATAACAACAAAACCATGGCCGGTCATGCATGCTATTCAAAATGAGACTTAATAGTAAACTACATCAAAAAATATTTTTGAAAGTTGTATCAAACCCCCCTTTCCTTTTGTAAATTTTAGGAAACTCAGAGGAAAAGACTTCCTCAAGAGGCACATTTTAATAGCGAGTTCAGATTAATAAAAATATTTTTGTTTTAAAAATTATTTGTTATCTTTTATATGACCTATTTTTTTCCAGTGTATTAGCTAATAGTTTAAATTTTAATCATTCTGTGTAATACAGAATTTAACTAATTAACGGTGATTTTACCTCTTTTAAACAGAGCTACAGAAACGTTTACACTATGAATATCCATATTTTTTGTTTGTTTACATACATTCTTTGGAGATAATGAACAGACTATAAATTCGTGCAGACTGTACTTGGGTGGTTCTCACAAATAATTAATTTATTCATGATTGTTAGAAAAAAAATACACTTCACGCCTTTTAATCCCAAAGCGGGGTAGGCAGAGGCACTTGCTTAAGCAAATACCCACGGTGACACGGGGTGAGCTCATCGCCGTTATAGGGTTCACACACCTTGTTGTGTGCGGGTTTCATCACGATGTTGTCCTTCACCGTACAAGCGTTGCGTTGCGTACATAGGCTCTGAAAAAGAGTCCCATTGGTACACGCCCAGCAGCCGGACGCGAACCCGCGACCTCCCGGTTACAAGTCAAGTATCCGACCAACTGGACCACAGACGCTTTATGGTCCAGTTGGTAGTTGGTGATTAATATAGCATAGATAAAACGTTCTGTAAGTAATGGGGTTATCGAGATACAGTTCGAAAATCTACTGGGCGTTAGAATAGCCAGCAGCGTGTTATTGTTTTAAAGAGCATGGCTTTACGGCTTGTTAGCTTTCACCTACTAAGCAATTAAAAAGTTCTTCTCGGCTTAGTCAAAAAGAGCCAGACAACTTTTTTATTTAAATCTGTATTATCAGTATAACTTCGCGAAAAAACGTAAGTCTAAAGAGTATGTAAACAAAGAAGTTTAAGTAGCGATTAATTGTGAAATTGATTTGTGACATCTCAGAACAAAAAAAAGGAACTATTTTGAGCTATAATGTTGCTTAATAATTGCCCATTAAAAGCATTGACTGCAGTACCTTTTGACGATGAATAAAGTTTGTTTTAATGTTAAGGTAATATTTTATCTTAAGAAGCATAATAACACTTAACTCTTTGTCCACAAGTTTCAAACTATGAAAACATGAAATATTCAAACAACTTTTCGTAGTGCATTATGAACTAATAAAAAAAGTAAAATGGGTATGAATTTCGAAAACAAGGAGGTATCCGGACACTTGAGCTCAATCGAACTTCTGAATTGATGAGAAAAGTTAATTCTAGAATATGTAATACTTCAATAATCATAAAAATACCTTTGCCAGATGAACTTCTATTAAACTTGCCACCCGCCCCGGCTTCGCACGACTGCAATGCTTACGATTATATTAAGTGTTTCTCTACTAGGGATATTATACATTTCACACCTTTTAATCCCAAAGTGGGGTAGGCAGAGACACTTGCTAAAGTAAATGCCCACGGTTCACCAAGCGTATTTAACCGAACGTGACAGGGGGTGAGCCCAACGCCGTTGTAGGCTTCACACACCTTGTGGTGTGCGGGTTTCATCACGATGTTGTCCTTCACCGTACGAGCGTTACGTTGCGTACATAGGCTCTGAAAAAGAGTCCCATTAGTACCAGTAGCCGGACACGAATTCGCAACCTAACGGTTACAAGTCAAGTATCCGACGAACTGGACCACAGACGCACAAAGTATTATTGTTTTTATTTACCTGAAGAAAATGCTCCATACATACAATATGAAATCATCCTTTTGGATTCACGCCAAGTTTTGTGTCGGAAGTTTCTACGATAATGCTATTCTGGTATTTGATTAAATTTTGTATGGCGCAGTCACCAGATTAAGTAGGTATGTCCGTAAAGAAGTATTTGTTGACAAAATAAGTACGGCAATATTGTTGAAATTTATTATCGGGAGGAGGTTAGAGTCGACAAAATAGAGTAATTAATTTGTTGAATATGTAATGGTAATGGCCTGATTTCTTGTGTGCCTGTTTTTAGATGATTTTGTTGTACTATAATAGGTATGTTTATAAGTATGTTTCTCTAATTTTTTTACCGAAGAAAAACCGTGACTGAATAATAGAGTTATTTATGTTTTGCGTAGGATTGACGTCCGTCTACCAGTGCGTCTCAATGTGGTGAGGCCACTGCTACTGGATTTCTGACGTCAACAAAAAAAAACAAGAGACTTCTTGGAACTTAGGGCTAAGTACCCTTGGAACTTAGGGCTAAGTACCCTTGGAACTTAGGGCTAAGTACTCTTGGGACTTAGGGCTAAGTACCCTTGGAACTTAGGGAACTTAGATCTCGGCGGCACTGTTCCTGTAAAGTGATGGTGATTGTGACGAGGATGATAATATGATGGTAATGCATGTTTCACATTATTTTATTTATTTCAAAACTTTACAATTCGGAGATAAAGTGAAAGGGGAATAAAAATTGATTCTAGGGTTCCGTATTTTTTCCCTTCGTATAGTATACAACCAAAAACTTGCGTAACATAAACGTAGATGCGGAATTGAATATGTGTGCAATTTATTCAGCTGTACGTACCTTGTTTTAGAATTCGGAGCACGAGAGTTTCTGAAGCGCCCAATTCTCTTAAGGCACACATTCCCTTAAGATAAGTGCTTTACGTGTTTAATCTGAAATTTCCCGGTAACCCCTTGAAATGAAGCTTATTTTCGGCCTTAATTACACGAATGTAGTCGAGTGGAGGTACTTCGCCACGGATTCCTAACCGGTTAAGACTCAAGCAAGGGCAAATATCCTGGCGACGCAAAACGTTTCGTTTAAACGTTTTAGTTTAATAAGACAGAAGAATTTTGTACGTGGAAAATAACTGCGGCTCTTTTTTAAAGCGAAAGTTTTTTTGGAACTTTGTTATGGTGAATTAATTTATCTACCTGTCATATATTAGTATATAATGAGTATTTAATACATTTAAAGAAACTTATTAATAAAACCATCATATTGTTTTGGTACAAGTATGATTTGTGGTATTAAGAAATCCTCAATTTCACACATATCTTTGTAAATAACTTTCATAATTATCATACAAAGTATAAAATAAAATAATTTTACACTTTGTATGATAATTATGAAACGTGATAATTACTCAACACTCACACTCAAAAAATCTCGGTTAACAAAATAAAAAGAATCAGTAGTTAAATAAAAATATCGCAGTTTAAAAAGTGCCAAAGCTTGGTCCTTCTATATCTGTAATTCTCCATCTGCAGCGAAATGGCGATCGATTGGTCGCAGTCTTCGGAGAAAGTCGATGCCACCAGGCGGCCGGCCAACTCGGCTATGCCGCGGCGAAGCGACTACAGCGAGCTGAGAGCAGTTGTACTGAGCTGGACCAAGGCTAGGAGAAATCGTGAACGTTTGAGGATCTTTTGTAACTGGGGAGATAAAGTGAACCCACCCCAAGGCTATTTCTTGCTTTAAGCGGAAGCTATTTTCTATGGACGGCCTTTAAACTGAGGTCTACCTCAAGTAGCACTCCCTATAGACTTCCCATAGAATACGGTTCGCCACGTAGGTGCTCGTCCGATGCATCTACCAAGCATATCGCAGGGAACAGCCCATCATCATCAGCCCATACTGGACAAAGGCCTCTCCAATTGCACACCACTGTGATCTGTTTGCGGCTTCTCGCATCCAGCTTCTGCCAGCCATCTTGCGTATATCATCAGTCCACCTTGCCTGAGGGCGTCCCACAATCCGTTTGCCGAGACGCGGTCTCCACTCGAGAACTCGTTTTCTCCAACGGTCATCGGTTCTACGGCTAATATGGCCGGCCCACTGCCTCTTCAGCTTGCTAGCTAAAACGATGAGCTATGTCGATGACTTTGGTTCTCTGTCGGATCACTTCATTTGAGCTTGTGGGCCAGCCGTGCCGTCAGTGTCCACGTCTCAGCTCCGTATGTCATTACAGGAAGGACACACTGATTGAAGACTTTTGTCTTCAGGCACTGTGGGATCGCTGATGTTAAGACTCGACGTAACTTCCCAAATGCAGGGGACAGCCTAAGACAACCATAATTTTTCGTTCGCCATTTGTTTTCTATCCGATTTATTTATTGGATTACACCTTATTTTATTATTGCTTTTTTAGATGGATTGATTCTTGAGGAAGGTTTATGTAGTCCTAATGATATATAGATTGTAAATATATTTAATACGTGCATATAATAGCAATAGCAATGCAACACTGATAATTATGTATATTGGCAAAACAACTTTTGCCGAGTCAGCACGTTAAAAATAAAAACCACTCCAGTCAGCTTACAATCCAGGAAAGCCCCCGCTAACCCTGTGGTTGAACCATTATTTTTCTAATAAAGTATCCCGAACAGAAGCAATCCGGGATTACCCGGTGTCCACCGTTGCCATTGGAAGGGGACAGCAGTATTTAGAGAGAATAAATGAATGCGATCTCAGGATTCATTAGCGGCGATCGGTCAGGATCGTACTTATCTAAATAGGATCGCGTGGTGATGGATCAGCTTCCGACGCGAACAACGTTTAGTACTACTTTAAAGTGAAATCTTGTGGAAAATTGAAAAAAAAAAAATAACCGGAGCGCGGTGGCTGAGTACGGACGATCTATTCTGTTAGCACTGGAGAAATGATTTTCATATTGCTTGTTGGTGTGTGTTATGTTAGTGTTTTGTAATTAAATTTATTGAAGTACTTGAATATGTTTATTAAATTATTCTGTAATATACTCTTAATCCATTCGTAGTAATATGTAGATAGGTACTTTAAACAGTAAAACAGAGCGTCATAGTTCAGTTGGTCGGATAATCGACTTGCAATCGGAAGGCCGCGGGTTCGAGTCCGCCTTCCGAGCCTATGTAGGTACGTAACGCAATACGAGCGTTGCGTTACGTTGAAGGACAACATTGTGATGAAAACCACACACTACAAGGTGTGTGGACCCTATAACGGCGACGGCTCACCAGTTCTCACGTTGGGTAAATAAGTTTGGTGAACCGTGTGGTGGGCATTTGATTAGCAAATGCTTCTGCCTACCTCGCTTTGGGTTTAAAAGGCGTTAAGTGTATTTTTTTACAAGCATAATGCATCCCTATTACTTTTTCGTTATTATTTTGTACTTACTTCCTTATAGGGATCAAGAACATTTTTAGTTTTAAAAAATCCAATTTATTTACATCATATTTAATCTTCTGGATTGGTCTCCTACCTAATTCCCCATGCCTGTATCAATGAATTATCACCACATTTTGAATAAATTATGAATAAATTCAGTTTTTGTAAAATATATTCTTGATTGCAATCTTCTAAAATGTATTTGATCCCTAGACACTTTTGATGTGTGTTCATATTTCAAAGGAGAGAAATCAGGTAAGTATGCACTAACACTGTGCCTACTTATATTTATGTGAACCTGTACTTTGCATCTTGGGGTAGACAAAAACTACACAAAAATTATATTCTAGCCGTGTGGTGATGGCAAATAGAATACATGTCCCCAGCCCAACATTTCCCGTCATGGGAGTCGTAAGCAGCGATCGAGGGAATTCTTCAGAGGACGGGCAGCAGCGCTCTCTGTGAGTAAAACCACAACACCACGATCGCCAACCCGCCTACCAAGCGTGGCGATTATTGGCATTTCTCCTTTAATGATCCTGTAATTTTCCGGACTCTGTGTTTCCTGCGCAGTACAGTCTAAAGGTCTTTTAGTCGCGGGTGAATAGGTACCTAATGAACAAGTGTGCTCCATCGTAGACCACATCGCTGCTTAACATTCGACATGATAGTGGTCAAACGCTTGTTCATAGTGATAAAATTAAAAAAAAACATTGTGGGAGGCCCTCGTCCAGCAGTGGACGTCGAGAAAAATATTTCATCATTATCATCAGCATGTGGCTGAAATATTTTTTTCGTATTTCCAATTTTGATTTTCTGTTGCATTCCATTTGTTCTATTAAATTATGTAGTAGGTACGTTAGAGCATGAAACACAGATATTGTGAATAAAACTCATTTGAACTAGAAGGAGAAAACCAATTGTTTTCATTCATGTTACAAATCAACCCAATTAACCAGACTTTGGTTATTCACAAACAATATAAAATACAAACAGTTAAGTACCTCTATGATCTATTGAAAAGGCTTCGCAAGCGAAGTTAATATCCTGCCATACTTTATGTCTTGTGCAAGTGCGTTCGAATTTATTTTTCATCTAAATATTTTTATACCATCTAATACGGAACTGGCTGGTTGAAGTGTGGCTGAGTTACTTGATATAAGTACTGGCATGTAGCAACAGGGACATTAAAAAACATAACGATTTCCACTTTCATTGCAAAGTTTTGTAAAGTATTCTTTGGTTTTACGCTGGAGCAAGGTTTTGTATTTTGTTCTTTTTTTTTTGCTACATTATTATTGTGCTATTACGGCTGAATTTGTGTAATAACGGGTTGTCGAATGACAAACAATGTAATGAAAAACTATCCTTCAATTTGAATCGATTTATTTCCACTCTACCTCTATAGTAGGTACATTAAAATGTGATTCCTTTCAAACTTGAAGGAATCGGCATGTTGAGCTAGTGGTTGACTGTGGCATTGACTTGAAAACTCACTTTACCAAATGGCAAATGAGCGAAAAATCGGAGTCCAAAATAAAGTCAAAGTCAAAATTTCTTTATTTCATCGTTATAAGAGCTATAACATAATATAACATATAGCATAACACAAAGCTTGATTAACGTCATTTATGACTTTAAAAACAAAAGTAATCGTCCTTCCTCGTCCTCCCATACTATTTACTCAGCCAACACATGCCAATAAACCGACTTCAAATCACGTGCTTCAAACTATTCCTATTTTCGCAAGAAACAATTAATAGCTGGCCGGTAACAAATTTGAAACAAAAAAAAAATCAATTAGTCGTCATAAAGTATGGACAAATAAGAGGTTTCATTATAGGGCTGCAGTACTGCGTTTACAGCTGCTAATGTGTATGGGGTGAAACATTGAAAAATAAATGCCCGGATTATTACGGGCTGGATCGACCGTCGGCTGCGCAAAGCCTGTTATTATGGAAATTGTTTCAAACCCGGCAGCTACTCTTTAAAAAAAATGCCTTTCGCTAAAATCCAATTTTCGTAAGTAATTAAGTCACACATTGTAATGTTAACTATTGGACAGTTCCTTATATAAGAAAGTACAGAATAAATTTAGTTTTTTGATAGAAAAACCGCATTTTTTGCGTGTAAATTTGGAGATATTATGTGTACAAAAATGTTATATAGCCTTAAGCCTTCCTCGATAAATGATCTATTCAATACAAAAATATTTTTTCAATTCGACCAGTAGTTCCTGAGATTAGCGCGTTCAAACAAACAAACTAGCTCTAAGCCAAAGCCTTAGAATCATAGGGAGTAACATAGGGGGGTTCCTTAGATCACAAATAACCCCTAGACTTCCGCTTCGCTTTTCCGACTCATACACGCTGTATATAGATTAACTAGTGGACGACCCGCAATGTCATATGCGAAGTTTATGTATTTAGTGATGCGTTCCATAGGATAGGGATAAAATGTAGCCTATGTCCTTTCTCAGGCTCTAAGCTATCTGTATATCAAATTTCATTGAAATCGGCTCAGTAGTTTCGTCGTGAAAGCGAGACAGACAGACAGAATAACTTTGGCATTTATAATATTAGTACATACATACACTTCACGCTTGTCTCCCAGAGGGGTAGGCAGAGACTACAGATCTCCATTTGTCACGGTCCTGACATACCCCTTGCGCTTCATCTACATTCATACATCTTTTCATACATGACCCTCCGGTTTCGAGTACTTTTAATTTTAGTATAATATTAGTATAGATTTAGAATCAGTCAGTAGTCACAATGTTTAGAGTAGGCCCTAGTGACGGTGGCGGCGAAGGGCGTCGACCCCAGTTGCACGAAACCTAATCCGATATTCACTCTGATTTGACTTTTTGAGATAAGTCCGTTTGGTTTCCAGGCGATATTGAAATTGTAGAGGGTAGTTGGAATTGTCGTGTTTCCATACAAATACGTTGTTACTAAACAGGCGTGTGAAATACGGCTTGGGTAGAGCTCTGAAAAAACCCTAGTAGGGTAATATCCGCGATTTTGCTTTCGTAATTACAGTTTTTATAAAAAATTATAACAACCTGTATATCGCCTACAAACATACGACAACCTGTATATCGCGTCATAATAATAATAATACACTTCACGCCTTTTAATCCCAAAGCGGGGTAGGCAGAGGCACTTGCTTGCTTGCAAATGCCCTCGGTTCACCAAGCGTATTAACCAAACGTGACAGAGGGTGAGCCCATCGCCGTTATAGGCTTCACACACCTTGTGGTGTGCGGGTTTCATCACCATGTTGTTCTTCACCGTACGAGCGTTGTTTTGCGTACATAGGCTCTGAAAAAGAGTCCCATTGGTACACGTCCAGTAATAATGTTTTTGCAAAACCCTTTCTCACGTAGGTGTTCGAATTACGGTTTACTTAATTATTGTAAATCCCATTGGTTCACGTCTTGTGTACGGGAATGTAAGATGGGCTGACGCTTGGGTGCTAAATCTGTCTCAACAAGCCGCGGTGGCTTATTATGATATAAGTTGAAATATTAAGAAATGTGCACGCTAGATGTATTCAAACAGATAGGTAGGTAGATAATATGCAGCATAATATGTTTATATAGGCACATTCTTTCTTTGTTAAAATTTTGTATTACCAAAATATTTTCTATGCCTATTTCCAGCAATGAACAAGTATGGGCTGTAGATGTAGATGATACGGGACTTTTCCGCAACTTGACGTCCAATGCGCCTATTGTGCGTGCAAGTATGGGCTGATGATGATGATGATGAAAATATTTTTCTAGTTACTACTACAACAAAAAACACTTTATCATTATATCATTAAGTATCTGATTGTATCAGCACTTGGTGTGTCCAACAAGGCTCATGATGTTGTACCTCCTATAGTCTGTACTAATGTTCCGTCCTAACATTGTGAAAGGCAATAATGAATTGAGATATACCC
>SJJU01007451.1:0-11233 GCA_012932125.1 Conopomorpha cramerella
AAGCTGAATGCTTATCTTTGTTTAATCTTCGCGCTATAATACCCGTTTTAAACTTTTAATATCATGTCAGTGCGCGTTTCCTTAAAAAATACTGCAAGTCTAGTTGTTTTTGGTATCAATGACAATCTACAAATTTTAGAAATGTCATCTCAACAAGACTGAACTTTTGATCTTCAGGTCCCCTAGAACGTTTTTTGTTTAAAGAAAATCCCTCATTAATCATAGGAACACTGACGGCGCGGCTGGCCCATAAGCTCAAAGTCGAAAGGCTATGCTCGGCATTTCCACGAAGGATCGAATCAGAAATGAAGTGGTCGGACAGAGAAGTAAAGTATGTGTATAAACATAGCTCATCGTTTTAGCAACCCGAAGTGGCAGCGGGCCGGCCATATTAGCCGTAGAAGCCGTGGAGACCGCGTCTCCGCAAACAGAGTGTAGGACGCCCTCAGGCAAGGTGGACTGATGATATGCGAAAGATGGTTGGCGGAAGCTGGATGCGAGAAGCCGAAAACAGATCACAGTGGCGTGCAATTGTAGAGGCCTATGTCCAGCTGTGGACAAGTATGGGCTGATCATCATCATAGGAATCTGAAGATAGGAACTTACCATTCAAAAAGCTTCTGTTCTTGACTTCTGCACCAAAAGCTGAATCTTCTCTGTCTTCCTCGAACTTCAAGTAGCCGTCTTGCGTGATCGCCACTAGCAGGTAGTACCTTCGTCTGTTCATGGACAAAAAAAGATAAGATCTTTAGGTTTAAGGTTGGATTTGTGTGAAAATGTGAATCTTCTACAGCGACAATGGGGATTTCTGGTGACTAAAAAGCGGGTAAAATCTCAAAGTATTTGTGCCTAATGACAGAACCACTATTTTATTCATTATAACTGATGCGATGCTCAGACAGCGAAATTTAAAACATAAACTCCACTCAAGGACCCCTTTTTTACGATACTAGATCCCTCGATCCGTGCAGAAGGAAATCCTAGTTGTTACTGATTGCGCTCTGATTTTTATAAATCCTGGTTACTACAGAAGTTACAGTTATGGGAAAGAGTACGGGGTAATCTCGGGATTGAGACGGAGGAGGTTAGGATCAAAACATATTAATTTAGGTGTAACCAAATTTTATGAAAAAAGAGGAAAACTTATACTACCTACTCTTAGGCCCTTTACTCTTATAAACCATAAACAATCCATTCCCTTGTACATATACATGAAATCTATTATTTCTCAAAAAAATAAAAAAAATAGTACATGGTAGTGAAGTTATACATAGGTATATTTGAAAATGTACGAAAATCCTTAGGGGAAGAAAAGTAAATTAATACGTTTTGATTCTAACATCCTCACATAGAATTAGTTTGTGTATCACTTACTTGTTCTCAGTTTGAACCAACAGCAAAACTGTATTCTTCTGCCGAAGATCATTGCTCGAAAATGCCATTTTTATTTTAACCTGCGAATAGTGAAATATTTCTTTGAATACGCAATGTCTCGCTTATTTATTTATGTAAAGTTAACTTTAATTACTTTCCAACTTTTAACTTTAACTTTTTTTTTTAAATGGCAATCTACTAGCTTGTGCCACAAGACATGACACAACTAGATTTGCAAATCAAAATTGACGTTTACAATTAAATGTGACAAATGTGAGTGAAAGAGTAAGAGACTATGTCCCAGTGAACGACGTGGTTTGAGACTATGCATAACGAATTTAGGCATGGTCAAACGAAAAAAAAAGTGTCTAGGGGTCAAGAACATAGCTCTAAAAAAAATCTAATTTATTTAAATCAAATCTAATCTACTGCATTGGTCTCCTACCTAATTCCCCATGCCTGTATCAATGACTTATCACGAAATTTTTAACAAATTATGAATGAATTCAGTTTTTGTAAAATATATTCTTGATTGCAATCTTCTAAAATGTACTTGATCCCTAGACACTTTTGATGTGTGTATTATCCGTAGAACCGATGACCGTTGGGGAAAACGAGTTCTCTCATGGAGACCGTGTCTCGGAAAACGGAGTGTAGGACGCCCTCAAGCAAGGTGGACTGATGATATACGCAAGTTTTTTTTTAAAAACACAATGATCAACCCATTGACCACCATCCTACCCGATGTTATGCAGCGATGTCATCTACGATGGAGCACACTTGAACATTAGGTATCCGTGACTTGAAGACCTTCAGCCTGTACTGCGCAGGAAACACAGCCTCCGGCAAGTCATTCTACATTCTGGCGGTTCGCACTATGAAAGTAGACGCACACCGTTTGGTTCGCGCAAATGGTATATCCACGTGGTACTCAAAGTGGTTGGCAGAAGCTGGATGCGAGAAGCCGAAAACAGATCACGGCGGTGTACAATTGGAGAGGCCTACGTTGACGACGATGATCCTTTCGTCAGCTCATCGAACATCCTAAACTCACCGTCTCAATAGGTCCCTGTGGCGCGAACTTCCTCTGCAGAATGCTCTCGCCGCTGAAGTCGGCGCCCTTCTCCTCGGTGCAGTACTCGCCGAAGTAGCTGGTGAGGTCGCAGTCGCAGCTGCTCTCCTGCCGGCCGAAGTGCTCCGCGCACACGCCGCCGTTGCGGCACGGCTCAGAGTCGCACTTCATGTTGCACTCCGGCAGCACTCCTGTCAGGTCTGTCCACTGAGGTTACAACACTATGTGTGCAACCGTATTGCTCGTGTCAGAGCACTAATATCTATATAGATTTGCTGGATCCAACAATGTGGATTGGCATGCTTCTACTTCTGCATCGTCCGACAAAGCAGAGATGCACGTTAATAGCGAGTGTTATCTCGAGCAATAGTTATGCTCGTCCTTACTAAGATTAAACACTTAAGGTACTTACGGTAAAATACTGGCTGTGCCGTTTGAGAGCGTCTGTGGTCCAGTTGGTCGGATACTTGACTTGTAACCGGGAGGTCGCGGGTTCGAGTCCGGCTGCTGGACGTATACCAATGGGACTCTTTTTCAGAGCCTATGTAGGTACGCAACGCTCGTACGGTGAAGGACAACATCGTGATGGGCTCACCCCCTTGTCACGTTGGGTTAAATACGCTTGGTGAACCGTGGGCACTTGCTTATTCAGCAAGTGCCTTTGCCTACCCCGCTTTGCGATTAAAAGGCGTGAAGTGTATTTTTTTTAAATTATTTACGAGGATTTTTTCACAACAAATTCACTACTTCTTTTTTATACTAGCAAGAGTTGGACCACCGTTCTGGTTGGTGTTAAGTAGAGATGTGGTCTACGAAGAAGTACCTGTGTGTGGTACCAAATGTGACTTCAAGGCGTCAAATTTAAAATCATACTACACAGAGATAACAGACTACGGCAACTCCTCGAAGAATCAGACTTACCATGATCAGTTACTTCCTGAACTTTCTTAGACAGGTCTACAACATGATCGGCGATCTTGAAGCCCCTGACGCACCCCACATAGCCTCCTTGAGGCAACGCGGTGGCCCTTGAGGCTAGGTGGAGGGAATACGGGTCGAAGCCGCCAAGGTTCATCTGGAAGTACGTTGTTGGCGGTGCAGGAGGTCGTTGGGGACGGATTACCTCTGGAAGCAGATTTTAGATAACTGTTAAAAAAGAAGCCTTTGTGGTCCAGAGGTCGGACATGTGACGCAGGTTGGGTAATTTAAAAAAAATCTTATCTAGATATCGCTAGTAGGTGACTTCTGTGACTATATATTTTAGTTGGTTTTTTAATGGGGAATTTTGTTTGACGTTTTTCTCACAGATTTTTGAGCGGAGAACTGTCATTACTGTCATACTTTGTAAATATAGCCGTGTGGTGACGGCGAATAGAATACACGTGTTACCAGCCCAGCCCAACGTTTCCCGTCATGGGGGTCGTAAGAGGCGACCGAGGGAGCTCTCCAGAGAACGGGCAGCAGCGCTCTCTGTGAGTTAAACCACAACACCACTGCAATCGCCAACCCGCCTGCCAAGCGTGGCGATTACTGGCATTTCACCCCAAACGACGGATCTCATTGGGGGAGGCCCTCGTCCAGCAGTGGACGTTATGTGGCTGATGATGATTCAAACTTCAGACACTTTTGCAACATGTAAACAATAACAATATTATATTAATTGAAGGTGGTAGTTCCTTTTTATTGTAATAATAATATTGTAATAGTACAATAAAAAAGAACTGTCCCCTTCCTTCTTCCCCCCCCCCCCCTCATAGTAGCTAGCGCCATCTGTCATAACTAAAAGAAACAAGGGCCCCGAAAACATCCCCATTACTTACCAATTTGAGGATTAATCCAAGGTTTGTTTGTGTAATTCGTCAAAAGTTTAGCAACTTTATCGACAGTCTTAAGTTGATCGTTCACGTGTAGGGTTGTCGTGTTCTCAGTTCTTATTATAGCTATTTGTACACTTTCACCTTTGTTAATACTTTCGTAGGTGACGTTCAGTTCGACGATTTCGTTCTCTTGGTTGAAAATGTATACAATCGTTGAACCGTTGTGAATGAATAAATGTATGAAGTTATTTAAATTGTCATTCGCGTATAACACTAGAGCGTTGTCGTCGTACGTCCTAAGGTTCATTAGGACGTTTTCTGTCATCATTTTGCGTAACCTCTCCTTCTCGGCGTCTGTTGTGTTGTCGTTCAGATAATTCTTCTTGAGGTAAGCGTCTGGTGTTTGGAACGTGAGAGCTTTTTCGTTTATATCTGGAAATAAAAAATGTTTATTATAAAAGTGAATAGAAAGAAATCTATCTCATCTTCTCATTTTCTATTATTAGCTGTCGCGGCAAACATTTGTTTTGCCGTAGGAAGTCGCCTTTGTGCCCCGTTTTTTTTAATGAAATATTTTAAACCTTCCCTCGACTTCCACGAGTAATTCAAGACCAAAATTTGCCAGCATTCTCGTGGTCCAGCCGTTCTCGAGTTTTAGGGACTTATTGGGATTTTAGAAACTAACGAACATAAATTCATTTTTATATAATAAGATTATTATCTATCTCATTTTCTCTCATTTCTTCGTTCACTATTCTATCAGCATTGATTCATACCTCTCTTTCACGTCATCCTTCCGGAGTTGATCAAATTTTATTCCTCAAAGAAAGAAGAAAGAACATTTATTAACGACAATAGAAACACAAAATTAACAAGAATAAACAAAAAGCAAATTATGAACTAAAAGACAAAAATTTGTAGTCCGTTTAACGTGCTTTTGCCGAAGTCAAATGGCATCTGGTCCAGCATGTGTTGGGGCTCGCGCCCGCAGCGCTGATACTCAGCCAGTGCCAGAAGTGACGCACGAATAGATATTTTTTTTGTGAAGAGCAAAACTCGAGACCAGCCTGACATTCCCATTCCCTTGTTTATTCTTAAGGAAGAAAATAAAGTAGTAATATTGCACGGGAAATTATAAAACTCGTAATGAATATTCATATTTACACAAGGACACTGTCTGTAGGGTCTCCTACTTCCTTATAACATTATGGCTACAGTAAAAATCTAAATATATAAAAGGAAAAGCTGACTGACTGACTGACATATCAACGCACAGCCCAAACGGCGAAACGTTGGCACTTGAAATTTGGAACGAACGTAGCTTAGGTACCGTAGGGGTGCACTAAGGAAGGAAATCCCAAAATTCCCACGAGTACGGGAATTAACGCGAAAATACTTTTGTATGAAAAATCTAAACTGCTCAAGTTAGACGCTTGAAATTTGTGATGCAGACTACTAAACTACGCGAAATCGCGGTGCGTCCACTAGTTGTTGATACAATTCTAAAGTTGACAAGTTAATACATTTATTTCACAGATATCCCTTCTTACGTCTGTCATTAATACAAAAATCTCCTTATAAAGGACATTAGTGAGAGAAATGGGAGCGAAAATTTGTCAAATAAATTTCCCGTTTGCAGGGGTCCTTAGCTCAATAAATGTTCATTAATTACATGTTTTATAGGAGCGCCAGTGCTCAAGTTGTGTGGTTACTGAACGTGTAGCAATCACGTGGAATTCTTTTTCGGAGCCTAATACGGCAAGCCTCATACGGTACAGCAAAATATTGTGCTGAAACTCCAATATCAAACGTAAATTTACCTACTTATTGTATTTACTTACATGTTTTTTAACTACTGATCCGCACCTTTTTTTTTTTTTTTAATCACTATGAAAAAGCGGTTTGACCACACCGCCTGATGTTAAGACAGCGATGTGTGGTCTACGATGGAGCAACACTTGTTCAGTAGGTACTTATTCACCCGCGACTTAAAGACCTTCAAACTATACTGCGCAGGAAACACAGACTATGTTCTCCCATGTTGTGAGGTTGACTGGCACAGAATACTTTAGTATTAAGTGTTACCTTTGTACTTTTGGTGCAATAAAGTATTAAATAAAATAACCATTGGTGGTCCTAATGAAATAAATAAAATAAAATAAATAAATAAAAAGGTGTGTGGTCCATCACCGCCCGTCACGTTAGGTTTTAAATACGTTTTGTGAGCCGTGCGAATCTGCTTAGCAAGTGCCACTGTCAACCCTGCTTTGGGATTAAAAGACGTGAAGTGTATTTTTTTATATTTTGTACTTACTTTCCTCACAATGCGTTCCCAAATGCGCCCATCGATTCTTACAAATACATTCATAAGTAGACCAGAGTTCTTTGCAGGTCGCTTTATTTTGACATGGATTCGGGACACATGAAGGTTTACAGTCCTTGATGATCTCGGACAAATGTACCGACATGTAGCTGTAGATGTCCAGGATCTCGCCGTTCACCACCAGACCTCGGAAGCAGCCGATCAGACCTTGGTGTACTGCTGACTTTTTGAGGTGGTCTCTGAAAAAATGTTGAAAGGTGCGTGAACTACCCACAAGCTTAAAGTCGCACAGCGTGCTATGGAAAGGGCTATGCTCGGCGTTTCTCTGAAGGATCGAATCAGTTCGAAGTTGCAATAATTGATAAGCTAAGTACCTACATAGATCATTTTTTTTTAATGAAACGCGCACAGACATTATTACTCAGTATTGTTCACCGGGTGTATAGGCGCGAATATAACCAAAGACAAGCTCGAGCTTACCTTTGTTATTTTACTCGACGTTTCGACATGCGTCGTGGTCACGAGTGGACTTCGAGTAAAATAACAAAGGTAAGCTCGAGCTTGTCTTTGGTTATATTCGCGCCTATATACCCGATGAACAATATGAAGTACCTACATAGTTTTATGTTGTTAATAGTTAGTGTATTGTACCTATGTTGCAATAATAATATTATATAAGCTATACCTAAATAAGCACATTATGTGAATATTGCTGTGTCCTACAGGGTCCATCATTGATACACTGTATTAAATTTGTAACATCTACTATAACATTATGGTAATGCAATAAAGATATTGAGTATTGAAATGAAGTGATCCGACAGCAGTTTTTACAGGGTCGGCAACGCGTGAACGATGCCCCGGTATTGTAAACGTCCATAGTCTGCGGTAACTGCCTACCATCAAGCGGGCCGCATGCTTGTTTGCCACCCTTGTGGTATAGAAAAAAAAAAGAAAAAAGAAAAGAGAACCAAAAAAAGTGACATCCACTGCTGGATCCTCCGGCAGAAAATGTCTTGATCCTATATTGCGATCAGTCACAAATGTCCTCATCTTGCAAAACCATGTTTTTGTAAGATTATTTTTCAAATTCTAAATTGTTACAAAACAACGTTGGCCAACACGCCTAGCAAAGCGTTCTAATGAAGACATGACAAGACATACCAAGCACTGCGATTGGTTGATAAAAGCTTAGTTGCACAATGTGTGACATAGCAGCCAATCACAGCGCGTATTTGTTCTAAGTCTTGTCATTCTTGACGCGCTTGCTAGGGCTGCAGGTCAGCTAGATGACAATAATAAAAACTCACGCGGTAGCCCCACCAATGAACATAGAGCCTTCGAAAGGTCCGAATTCCTCTTCCAGAAGCAAATCCAGCATCTGGTATTCGGTGTTCAGCATGAACCGCACGTGGTAGAAGTTATAGTCGATCCAAATCTTGTGCCATTCGCCGCCGTTCAGTTTACGCTTCGAGTTGATCACCAGCTTCCTCGTGGTGCCGGTGTTCAGGGTGAAGTTGAACGTCAGCTCGTGTTCTGGAATCGGTTGAGATGACGTCATATTGGTTTATCGTTGTCAGACCTGGGACCTTAAAATAATGTTATCAGCTTCTTTAAAACATACATACACTTCACGTCTGTATCCCAGAGGGGTAGGCAGAGACTACAGATCTCCATTTGTCACCGTCCTCACATATCCCTTTCGCTTCATATACATTCATACATCTTTTCATACATGACCTGCGGTTTCGAGTACTTTTCACGCCACCTTCGGCCAGAACATCACCAATCTGGTCAACATACGTCCTTCTGGGGCGACCTCTACTCACCCGGCCCATTTTATGGGTGATTACATCACCCATATACATCTCTTTCGTCAATCGACTTTCATCCATTCTCTCAATATGCCCTAACCACCGAAGCATGCCCTTTTAAATCTTGGTCACTACATCTTCCTTCAAACCGCAACTTTCTCTTATCACACTATTCATTATTCTGTCATTCAATGTCACGCCTTTCATGCTCCGCAATGACCGCATTTCTACGGCATTGACTTTACTTTTATGCTTCTTTTGCCATACCCAACTTTCACTCCCGTACATTAAGGTAGGTGCCAGTACAGCGTCATGGACAGCCAATCTTGCCTTTATCGACATGAATTGGCTCTCCATAACACTGCGAAGGGCACCGTTAACCTTATTAACCGCACTCACTCTTCTTTCAATATCTTTGTCAAACTTTCCATCACTTGTAAATAGAGATCCCAAATATAAAAACTCATCCACTTGTTCAACTTTCTCACCGTCAATCATGCACTCACAAACTGTCCTTTCATTATTTTCGACTACCATTACTTTGGTCTTGCTAGCATTTACTTTAATTCCTTTCCTTTTTAATGACTTATTCATACAATTAATCATCTGCTGCAATTCTTACACCGACGGTGCAAGAAGAACTTGATCGTCAGCATATAAAAGGCATTTGATGATTAAACCACCCATATCTAGACCCCAATCACGACCTTTCAGATCTTCCAAACAACTGTCCATGAACAGATTGAACAGCCACGGAGACACTACGCATCCCTGTCTGACACCTCTATGGATGCCAAACCAGTCTGAGTAGTTCCCGTTTACCCTGACACAGGCACTGGAATCATCTTCTTTTAAACACAAGTCGTAATATCGTGATACGCAGGGGATGAGGTGGTTATCCAGAAGAAGAAGGCATAATGGAGACATTACACAGACTAGGACAGTTATAATTGTCAACAGAAAGCACAAAATTAGCAGAACAATATGAGGAGTCGGACTGGCATCGAGTTATATTTATTTATTTATATTTCCATAAATACCTAACTTGACAGGTTGAACCTAATTCGTCAGGTACACACGCAAACTACTTATATAAGTATACACAAAAAATATAACAAACATAAACAACTTAGACTACTAACCTAAACATATGCAATTTAATCATAATAATATTATGATTATATTATAACTAAAATAATAAAACAATGAACTGCACTAACAAAATCTCCAATACTTGATAAAAGCATATAGCAAGGGTGCCGTACAGCAAACCTTTGTATGGATCATTGTTGTACATACAATCTGACCATCTTACACCCAATTTGTTTTTTAATGAAACGCGCACATTCATTATTGTCCTTCCCTATTATTCAGTAATGTCCACCGAGTATATAGGCGCGAATATAATCAAAGACAAGCTCGAGCTTACCTCTTGTAGCTTTCTGTTGACATATGGGTAACCCTACGTTTACACCGACCCGAAACATGTTATAAAAAGCTATCTGTCTTTATTACTCCTCGAGGCTTTGACTGCGCGAAATACATGTTTCGGATCGGTGCGAACATCGCCACAAATTCTATGAGATATAAGAACAATTATATTAAAACTCACCGCGAAAAAATATTTGAACGATCAAAACCAGCAATCCAAATATATACATACAAGGAGAAACTGACGGACTGACTAACACATCAACACACATCCCAAACGGCTATACTTAGGCTCTTGAAATTTGGAATGGACATAGCTTAGGCACCGTAGGGGTGCACTAAGAAAGGAATTCCAGAAATTAACACGGGAATGGGAATTAACGAGAAAATACTTTTGTATGAAAAATCTAAACCGCACAAGTTAAACGCTTGAAATTTGGTATACAGGTACTGCTAAACTACGCAAATGAAATCGTGGGGCGTTCACTAGTATAAAATAAACTCACCACTAGTCAAGGCGACCATGAACGAGGGATAGTTGGGACGTATCGGCGGCTGAAAGAGCAGGATGGCGCTAGTGCCGGTAGTGCGGAAACTGAACGCAATGTCTCCCTTCCTCCAGCCTGGTACCTCGATGTATGACTGCGATGTGGTGAACGTTACCACGTAGCGCTGTGTGTCTGTAAACAGATTCCGCTCTTCAATTTCTATCATAGAAAAATCAAAATCAATTAAGTACCTAGTGTTGAATTATTATTTACTCTTAAGAAATAGAGCGTCTGTGGTCCAGTTGGTCGGGCACTTGACTTGTAACCGGGAGGTCCCGGGTTCGAGTCCGGCTACTGGACGTGTACCAATGGGACTCTTTTTCAGAGCCTATGTACGCATCGCAACGCTCTTACGGTGAAGGACAACATCGTGATGAAACCCGCACACCACAAGGTGTGTGAACCCTATAACGGCGATGGGCTCACACCCTGTCACGTTGGGTTAAATACGCTTGGTGAACCGTGGGTACTTGCTTTAGCAAGTGTCTCTGCCTACCCCTCTTTGGGATTAAAGGCGTGAAGTGTATTAATTATTTGTTTTATATATAAAAATGAATTTCTGTTCGTTAGTCTGGCTAAAACTCGAGAACGGCTGGATCGATTTGGCTGATTTTAGTCTTGAATTACACGTGGAAGTACAGGGAAGGTTTAAAAGGCGTATTTTATCCAATACACGGAGTACAAAGGCGACTATGGCAAAACAAATGTTTGCCGAGACAGCTAGTAATAGTAATAAATGAGACGGTGAACATCAAAACAGTAACTTATCCATTTTTCTTAATTCTGTTTCGGGATAAAAAATAGCCTATGTTCATTTGGAAATACGTAACTTTCTTTTAGTGTAAGAAGCACCA
>SJJU01007454.1:0-18453 GCA_012932125.1 Conopomorpha cramerella
TGACATATTGTCTATGGTCCAGACAAGTCGATGGTAGCTGCTCAGTAAAAAGGTACAAAAGATTTTGATACTTGGTCGAGATCTTGGTCCATTGATTTCAACGTATGCATCCTGTTATTTGTGCTCGTTCCAGAAATTGATCCATCAGTATTGATGGTACTTCCTGTGTCAATAAAACATCAATAAGATTGATTTGTTTTTTTTTCTTTTGACCACCATCCTGCCTGATGTTCAGCAGCGATGTGGTCTACGATGGAGCACACTTGTTCATTAGATACCTATTCACCCGCGACTTGAAGACATAAATAAACATGTAAATAATTATTCCGAATATTACGTGAAAATATACCTTTACAGCACTGTAGTCAGTTCTAACTTGTCATTTTTTATTGTTCAAGGTAATAAAATAGATAAATCATGTAATATAATAAAATGCATCGGAGCGAGTTATTTTGACGTTATTCGTGTGACATTAATTACTTAAGACTGTCGTTAAAGTTATATTTATTATCGAATGATTCATATGTGTGTCGAGAATTGTACCCCTGCTGTGTTTTTAACAATATTTAACGGAATACGTCTCCACGATGCTACCTGAATTTGTTTTTATTTATTTGTCAAAAGTTGTTTTTGTTGTTGTTGTAAGTTGTTTTTGATGTCTTAATTTAACCTTCCACAAATATTTCCCATGAAAATTTATTTATTTTTATTTTTTATACACTTCACGCCTTTTAAACCAAAAGCGGGTTAGGCAGAGGCACTTGCTAAGCAAAAGCCCACGGTTCAAAAAGCGTATTTAACCCAACGTTTTAGGGTGCACACACCTTGTGGTGTGCGGGTTTCCTCAGGATGTTGCCCTTCACCGTACGTCCTACACCGTGCGTTGCATACATAGGCTCTGAAAAAGAGTCCCATTGGTACACGCTCAGCAGCCGGACACGAACCCGCGACCTCCCGATTGCAGGTCAAGTATCCGACCGATTGGACCACAAACTCTCTCCCTTTTTTACGCAAAAAGTACTGGACGGATTTACGATGAAAATTTGTAGTATTGTTGGTTGAGCACATGGTCATACATTTTAAAGATATTTCATGTTTCATTCTGTTCTGAAAGTTCCCGAGTAACATAGGCTATATTATTATTTGAGGCCGTTAGGCCTAAAGTGGCCAAAACCATAGTTTTTAATATTCCGACTGAAGTATTTCGTAAATTTACTAAAAACAAGTTAAAATAAAAAAAAACAATATGATACAGAATCCATAACATTCAAGTTAAAAAATAAACATTTGGACAAAAATAAGCTTCCATAAAATATCTACACACATAAGTCAAACTCATTATTCTGAAAACTCCTATAACTCCATACTGCTTGGTCTAGGGTTAGGGCACTTTAGCGCTTATGGCCGTATCTTATCCCCTAAGTTCCGCGGGAACGAATAAGCGCGATCGACACCGTGCGGTTAGTTAGGTACTCATATTTCGAAATTATTACTAGGTACGGTCGGCCAAGAAAATGGTCTATCAGTTTCGATGACACTTCCTGTGTCACTAAAACATCAATAAGGTAGAGTTGGTATATTGTGACAAGTGAACAATGAACCTTAATGTTTATTACATTCATATGAGTTTCAACCTTACGGTGGTAGAGCAGATTCTTGGCCGACTGTACTATTAGGACAGAAGATTATATGTCGGATAGGTAACTTCCACATACCTATTCTTCATATTAGTCCCTAACCCTTCCAGCTCAGCTTCCATTGGCCAAGACGTCTACACCTTTCGATCAAAAGTGAAAGTAAATAACGTATAATTTACAGTAGAAGGGTTGCGTTGCGCATGCGCCGCCATCCGTGACCAATGCATGAATGGAACGAGACGCAAGACATGCGCGAGCGAGACAGCAAACAAACTGGATCCACCAAGTATCTGTTAGTATGTACAGCATTGTTATACAGTCTGATCTGAGTCGTGGAGGCTGAACAGCCATGTGGGAAGACAATGCATGGAATGTTGGCAATACCATTTTGCTGGCAACACTGTTCCGTGCGCGAATGTAGATGGCAACATTGCTTTGGCTTGTGCGTGAATGTTTTCTTCGTTCTGTTATGTTGAATGCATGTCTGCAGTTCAGTGGTTGCATGTACGGTGGGCCAAGAAAATGGTCTATCAGTTTCGATGACACTTCCCGTGTCACTAAAACATCAACAAGGTAGAGTTGGTATACTGTGACAAGTGAACAATGAACCTTAATGTTTAATGACATTCATACGATTTTCAACCTTAGGGTGGTAGAGCAGATTTTTGGCCGACTGTACTATACCTTCATGGGCATGAATTACAGTAAAGCAAGCTTATTTTGGTGGTGGTATAAAGTAGTATATTTAATTTGTTTACGCTTAAGAGTGTCTGTGGTCCAGTTGGTCGGATACTTGACTAGTGACCGGGAGGTCGCGGGTTCGGATAGCCGGACGTGTACTAATGGGACTCTTTTTCAAAGCCTACGTTCTCAACGCAACGCTCGTACTGAATGAAACCCGCACACCACAAGGTGTGTGAACTCTATAACAGAAATGGGCTTACCCCCAGTCACGTTAATCTTTATCTTTAAACGAGCAATTCTTGTATATATATATATATATAATTGGAATCTCGGAAACGGCTGCACCGATTTTCATGAAATTTGGTATGTAGAGGGATTTGGGGCGATAAATCGATCTAGCTAGGTTTAATTTTTAGAAAACATCTTTCCAACCGTGTTTTCGGGCATGAAAATTGCTCAAATTGTTAATACGACTCTTACTGACATCTATTGCCGAGTAGTAATACTATGCTATACGTAGGATGGTGCGGGGGACGTTTTGGTTTTGAAGTAACTAGAGATGGGGTTATGAATAAATCGAAGGAAAATAATCGATTTTTTTACTTCGAGCGAAGCTCGGTCGTCCAGGTATGCTTATAACATCTCAGTTTGACGCGATGTTCTCAGAAACCGTCATGTTTAGAAACACGATTTTATTGTAAAGCTTGTCTGATAAATTATCTTCAGCTTTGTTTTTCGAAGATCTATTCTCAATTTACCGTCTGGTATGGTAGTTGTAATGCACTAGCGAAAGTATTGTGACCTTTTATCGCTTTTTACATTTAGATAAGGTGGGCATTGAGGAGTGTGGGTGAATTGAGTATGTTTCAAATTGTAACTAGTATCACATACTTCTTACTTATAGGCTATAATTTATCTCGAATTACTTATGGGAATGGGGTAAACTCCTGGTAGCACCGCCGAGATACATCTAGTCATAAACATACATGTTAGGTAGAAGGTATATAATCTGCCGATTTGACAAACATACTTACTTTGTTTTAGTTCAGGTTTTATTTTGCAGATGCGGTACCATTCGTCAGGGAAGCGTCGAAGAGGTCGATGTTTGTGACAGTGGTGCTGGTGAACCCCGAGCTGGACAGGGACACTCTGCTGGCGGCGTGCTGGAGACAACATCGCGTGCCTATTGGGATCATTATCCATTCAGCTTGTCCGGAGTTGGAAGCGATTTTAATCATGGTTATTAAGTAGCTGGTTTTTTTAGAGATAAAAATTTGATTTTTTTTTTAGAGATAAAAATGTTCTTGATCCCTAGACACTTTTGATGTGAGTATATCGTGTCTTTCTTGATGCGCTTGCTAGGCCTGTATATCATCGGACAACCTCGTTGGTGGTGTACACACGCTGCGCTTTCCCATTGTTGAAATCCTGTCCTATCGAGAATTTGGTACCTAATTCTTTCAATTTCCAGGCGTCGGAAGAACTAATGCTGGTAATCACACACTACTGGTTGATTCTGCACGATGACCTTACAAATGCAGACGCCGCGGCTCACGATCTTTTGGGGAACGAGCTCTCGGTTGTGCCACAGACTGGAGAAATTGGTCCCAGAAACAAAATCATGTATGACCAACGTCTAGTCAGTATAATCGATAAGGCCAATACCAGCGTCGATACAGATGTAACTGTGGCTTTTAAAGTCAGTAAGTACCATTCATAACAACGCACCAAGTGCTTGTAATTTGAATTATATTAGCTTGTTAGCCACAAAATCAAGAGCGTCTGTGGTCCAGTTGGTCAGATACTTGACTAGTAACCGGGAGGTCGCGGCTTCGAGTCCGGCTACTGGACGTGTACCAATGGTACTCTTGTTCAGAGCCCATGTACGCAACGCAACGCTCTTACGGTGAAGGACAACATCGTGAAGAAACCCGCACACCACAAGGTGTCTGAACCCTATAACAGCGTTGGGCCACCTGTCACGTTGGGTTAAATTAATTGTTTGTTAAATTCACTTTTGAAAGTCGTTGTTTAGACTATCTATTGTTATCGTGTATGCTTCGTGTGCATTTCTTCTCAGACTTACTTTGACCCGGTGGGTAGGAATGCACACTGATCCTAAGTTACACTATGAGTGCTGTAGGGCAAGCAATCTTCAGGTTTTCAATCGAACATAATTGACTCACAGAAACACACACACACACACACCACACAGACACACATACTCACCCACAGATACACACACACCACACACACTGCTGTATGTAATCTAAAATGATATTTTTATGTAGTACTTGTTCTGTTTTGGTCTTTGTCGTTATAATGCACATACCTACTGTACATCTTATATTGGGTTGAGCTTTCTACTCACCCCAAACCACAGGGCTTGTAGGCCCTTTTATGGGGAGTAGGTACTCACTAAGTTTATTGCATAAGATTATTAATACGCTTGGTGAACTGTGGGCATTTGTTTAGCAAGTGCCTCTGCCTACCCCGCTTTGGGATTACGTGTGTATTCAAATCAAGAACAAAGACCAAAACAACAGAACAAGTTTCACTGAGTATAGTATCTCAGAATTCTAACTATTTTATGTTCTGATACGAATGCTTGTAACTCCAGGTCCGTCCGAGTACCAACTTAATGCATTTTTCAACTACGGGAAAGAACAAGGAGGAAAGTTTTTTGTCGAACCTTTAGGAACATGGTCGATTAAAAGTGGTAAGAAATCATAGCACTACCTATCTAAGCTTGTAAATTAAGCAGCTCTTATCAACATTTTCCTTTTGGTGGTTGATATTTTTCAGGTCTGAATTTGTACACTAAGAAATACAAGTTTTACCGGAGGTTCGATTTCAATCAACTGGGCATAAGATTCATCTTAGTAGTAAGTACCTATGTGCAAATTGTTTAAAATAAGTGTTTAAATCAACTGGACGTAGTTACACAGAAAGGACTCAATCCACAAAAAGTTACTTCGGAGATATTGAACTTTAAAGTTGGATGCGCTATTGACCCGCCATACATGTGGATTGAGTAAGGGTACAGGAAAAATAGGTTGTATTGAACTTTTTTGTGTAAATGTTTTTTTAAATGACGGATATGTCTTAACTTGGACAGCAAAGTGTGGATTGAGTCCTTTCTGTGTGTGTAACTACGTCCAACTATCCTCTTGTGTTTACGAAGCCGACTGCCCAGACTTACCATTGTAATGTTTCAGGCTCGAGGCGACTCACTGAAGTCATTCAACATAGAGTCAATGAGTAATCCAAACTATGATCCCAATTTCTTACACTCCAGCAAGATAACGACCCACGTTCTGAGAACTCTTGCTGAAATGCATAATATTAAGTAAGTTCGTATATTTTATTTAGACAAGAATTTATTACTTGGTATAAAATTACAAGAGCAAACAGCTAGTCACTCGCATGACCGATATGTACACGTAGATTGAGTGCCAGAGAGAAGCTGACCCTGATTATGATTTGACGGGCCCTTTGGTGTAGTGGTCAGCATGTCTGTCTCTATTCCGTAGGGTCGTGGGTTCGATTACCACCGCTGACAGGTATTTAGGTGATGAGCTTTTAAATACTTGTTGGATGCATCTGGGTGTTTTATTTATATAAGTATGTATTTAATAGAAAAAAAAAATTAAGTAAGTATATTTCGTTGTCTGAATTCCATTACACAAGTGCTTTAGCTACTTGACGTGGGATGAAGGCAACGTGTGTGATGTTGTGAAATATGTCTCGGCTCTAACATCTCCTAATCTCTTATTTATTTATTACACATATAAACCTTTCGCCTAACCTTACAAATTATAATTCCACGCATTAATGCGAAAAGAACGAACTGTAAAAAGAGAACATGTCAAATGTCTCGGCTCTAACATCTCCTAATCTCTTATTTGTTTCAGTTATGTATACACGGTAACTGACAGGTGGATAGGAAATTACGAAAAGAACAGCTCCCGGGTGCGTACGTAGAACGTACATACATAACGTACATAAACACATATGATTAAACACCCACTTTACTGTCAACACTGAAGCATTGTTCTGTATACATAGATCTTGCGTTATGCATTTTATAGGCCAGTAAATTATCTAAGATTTTCACAAATAATTTAACTGGACTTGACCAGATGGAATTTCTCCTCTAAAATTACCAGAATTATACACACATCAAAAGTGGCTAGGGGTCAAGTACATTTTAGAAGATTGCAATCAATTACAAAAACTGAAATCATTCATAACTTATTCAAAATGTGGTCATAAGTTATTGATACAGGCATGGGGAATTAGGTAGAAAACCAATCCAGAAGATTAGATTTGATTTAAATATATTAGATTTTTTTAGAGCTAAAAAATTTCTTGATCCCTAGACACTTTTGATGTGTGTAGATCAATCTTTTCAAAAAATATATTTTTAGCCAATTAACACAAACGCTTCATGCGCTAAGCTGGCGTCGTATAATATCGAGTCTCGTAGTTCATTCATAAGCGTCAAAGCACGTTATGTATATACAGAATCAGCAGAAGAATCAAATGCAGCTAAGAAGTAAGCAGATCATCGATCTGAAGGCTTTAACCCTTAACTGCATGATATTTTTTGTCTGAATAAAAACCTATCCTTCTTAATTTATGTGGCCTGCATCATGGGAAAAAAAAATATGGTCTAAAGTCAAAACTGCGTTCATACGTATTAGTTGTTGTACCTTTGACAATAATTTAGAATAAAAAATCTGTAGATGGGACGGCTAGAAAAAAAAATCGAGGAAAATTATACTGATGTAGTATTTAAGGGTTAACAGCAAATGGATTCAATGTGCTAGTAAATTTATAGTGCTTACACAAGTGGTGGGTGACCCTATAGGGTCTATCTTAGATCACACTGCACATGTTTTGCTCTTTTAGTATTTTTATTCAGCGTAGGGTGTGCAGGCAGTGACGTGTATTCGTCTGCAGGTGGTGAGCACATCGCTGTACTTCCGAGAGCAAGACATCTCCAACGTGATAAGATTCAAGTATCCTGGGATTCTAGACAGACTTGACTTCGCAACTGGAACTTCATCCAAAGTGGAGTAAGTCAAAGTCAAAGTTAAAATTTCTTTATTTCATCGTTATAAGTGATATAACATACCTACAGATATACAGTAGCATAACACAAAGCTTGATGAACGTCATTTATGACTTTAAAAGCAAAAGTAATCATCCCCGGTTCGAATTAATTTCTTTTACTGGCCAGAAGAACCGGGAAGAAACTGTCATCTTTTCTAATCGCCAAGGCTTACTGCTAAGTATACTTAACATAAATAAGACTTAATACTAATTTAACAAATGCTTGATGGCCGGATACATCCTTGACTGGTCACACAGCTCAAGGGCACTAAATAAAATAAAGGGGTGCCCTTGTGGGTTAAGTCAATGTACTAACAGGTACTATCGTGTCGGGATTGCTTTGTATCGAAATAGCTTGTTTAACTAACCTGTTCAGTGCTAAACTCGATACTACTACATGAAGCGATAAACGATATTACTTACGGGGTCAGTACGATAGCCATGATCAGTTGACGAGGTGAATATAAAAAACGCAACTTATTTTTCTTAATTCCGTTTTTTTTAATCGCACCATCCTGGAGAAGAAAACTTAAACAAAACTGCATTAATCTCTTTTTAAAGTGTCATTAAAAACGATTTTATTTGTCGAAAGCGCATATGTAGAGGTACAATCATAATTTGAAGAAATGTTCCAGGACACACAAGCTTTATATTGATTTCTAACAAATTGTAAAAAGTGGATTTGTTGTTGTTTTGATATTCACCTTCTTAGTTATGGTATTACTATATCAGGTAGAGGCATCTGAAAATTTTTTAGCATTAGGTCAATAAGCGTCATTTTCCGAAGAAATTGGGAAACCAACAAAATATATTATTTTATTTTATTTTATTAAGGATAACCAACAAGGTCTTACACAAAACATATGTATAAAATGACAGTAAAAAAAAAACAGGTAAGTGCAGCCTTAATAACAGGCTACCACTGAGAGCCCACAAACAGGTACAATAGTAGTCACACTATCTTACGTAGTAACAAAGGTACATAAAAATACAAAAATTAAAAAAAAACTTAAAAACAAAACAAACAGTTGAAGCAAGTTAGTGCTTGCGTTTTATGCAGTAAACAATGAACATGTTATTAACAAAATCAAATAAATAAATATAACCGCAATAACTAATACAAACAACACACAATTAGGATCAGTCTTAATTTATTTTTAATTTTCTCTTAAGTGCTGCGAGGGTTATTATGATAGTCTTAAATAGAAGCAAAGTGATGATTGCTTCATATACAAGAGCTTAGCTCCTAAACTTGAGATGTGATATAATCCTGAAAGAAATGAAATGCCACGTTAATGCTTTCAATAAAAGTACTTTTTACTTGACTAAAAGTTTTTGACAAATTGTTTTCAGAGCTCACTTCTTCTACCGGATCCCAACAAAAGGTGTTGGAAAGTTTGAGAACAAATTCCTGATACCCTTTACGTACGCCTCGTGGCTGTGCGTGGTCGGCCTGATGGCTCTGTGCGCCGCGTTCCTGAGCGTGGCGGCGCGCGCTGAGGACCGGCCCTCCTCCGCGCAGTACGGGCCCTTCTCCGTCCTGGCCGCGCTCTGCCAGCAGTGTAAGTATAATTTGCGTTGATGACGATAATGAAGTCACAGACCACATCGTCAACTTATACACTTCACACCCCAAAGCGGGGTAGGCAATAAATGCCCACTGTTCACCAAGCGTATTTAACCAAACGTGACAGGGGGTGAGCCCATCGCCGTTATAGGGTTCACATACCTTCCGCCTTCTTTGTGGTGTGCGGGTTTCATCACGATGTTGTCTTTCACCATACAAGCGTTGCGTACATAGGCTTTGAAAAATAGTCCCATTGGTACACGAACAGTAGCCGGACTCGAACCCGCGACCTCCTGGTTACAATTTATAGTATCCGACCAACTGGACCACAGACGCTTGTATGTACATATCATCACCGCATTTTGATACAATTCCTTCTGAACGGGCCGGATCCTATTCCCAGTTTATTTGTATGCACGACCATAATTGTTTCATATTCAGCTTAGCATAACAATGCTAACATAATGTTTTTTTTCAGTTTATGAAGATGTTTCCAGTGAAGATCCGCTGAACTCATCCGCTGGTAAAACATTTAAACCTTTAAAGTCTTATGTGCACACATCAAAAGTGTCTAGGGATTAAGTACATTTTAGAAGATTTCAATCAAGAATATATTTAAAAAACTGAATTCATTCATAATTTATTCAAAATGTGGTGATAAGTCATTGATACAGGCATGGGGAATTAGGTAGGAGACCAATCCAGAAGATTAGATTTGATTTAAATTAATTAGAATTTTTTTAGAGCTAAAAATGTTTTTGATCCCTAGACACTTTTGATGATTATACTTGCTTTTTAGATGATAAATGTTGCTTTGTAATGTATCTAAATCTACAGCTCGGAAAATAGGCATCTTCGTGACTGGCACGAGCTGCGTGCTGATCTACAACTACTACACCAGCAGCGTGGTGAGCTGGCTGCTCAACGGGCCGCCGCCGCTCATCAACTCTCTCGAGGAACTCAACGACAGCCCGCTCAATGTCATCCTCGAGGACATCGGATACGTTCGCTCCTGGTTATATGTGCGATATTTGCATATGACTTACTTTACACCTTTTCTTTTAATTATCAGGTCACACCTAAAAGCGTTTGTGGTCCAGTTGGTCGGATACTTGACTTGTACCAATGGGACTCTTCTTCAGAGCCTATGTACGCAACGCAACGCTCGTACGGTGAAGGACAATATCGTGATGAAACCCGCGCACCACACACACCTTGTGGTGCGCGGGTAAACCCTAAAACCTAATAACGGCGATGATTTTTTTTTAATTTAATTGGCGAGTTGAAGTGGAGGAGGTGTTAAAGCTAATCTATTTCATGGATATTATCTCACCCAAACATTTTTTAAGGTTTAATAGCAAGCTGTTCATAGAAAATAACCATTCATATATTATGAGTTAGAGTTTGTTTTATGCAATAAGTAACTGTATATTTTTAGTCACCTGGATATTTCTTCAACTCCAAAACGATAAAAGCGGAAGATGAAATGAGGAAGAAGAAAGTACAAACGAAGAAAGCCGGAGACCCGCTGCTCGTGCCGCTTGACAAGGGCATTCAAATGGTCAAGGAAGGAGGTGGGTCATTCTGAGCTCAGACGATACTTTGATCAGGTTTTCCAATAGATGATTTTATTGTTTTGATCGAATTGTCTATGTGCAAAAACTCATGGAACATATCATTGAAGTCAGAAGTTTTACGTAGAATGAAAAGGAAAACTCGCCCTGCTTCGCGTATAACTTAAATTTAACTCTTTCTCACGACTAAACTAATAAAGTTATCTACAGTTTTGGCTATCAGTACAATTAATCACCTTATCGTCTATATAAAACAAAAAAAAATGGCATAATCACAATAAAAAAAAAATCTCAGATCTAAAGGTAAAAAGTTTAAAATGCGAATTTCCAGAAAAGGGTTAAGTTGAGGCTAGGTGGTCCCATATTAAAATCGGTCAGAAATTATGTCTTCTATTAGCCTTTAGCGGGGATTGGTCGGCTTAACCAGTAACCCTGTGTATTGGTTATTGGGTAAAACAAGATGTTTTTTTCCTGAAATATGGTCTACGTCCGGTCGTCAGTCTTATATGCGACTTAACTTACTTATGTCCTATGGTACCCCAGTGGTACAAAGGGACTTTACAAGATGGCGCCACGCCGTCCTGTCCTCTGCGACTGCTCTGGCATCGGAACCCTCTCTGGTCCGATTCTATGCGACACTATCAAGTTAACTACACAGCTCGCGGCACAGCAGGCTCATCGCTTATGGTGTCCCATCCAGCACTGATGACCAGATTTAGCTACGGCGAAAAATTGTCCCGTGGACTTGATCCTTAATTTTGTAGGGATACCTACATTGTGTACCCTCGTAAGCAACGCTTTACCTAATGTTTGTTTCATACTTGGTTTGTTCAGGTTATGCATTCTTGATGCAGTCTTCAGTGGCTGGACTGTGCTTCTCGAAGATCTTGACTAGAATGGAGCTCTGCGAGCTTGGCTCTCTGTCAACCATTCCGGCTACACCTTGTTACTCAGCCATCCAGAGACGAAGCCCGTTTAAGGAATTTTACAATTGGGGGTTAGTACTATCAACGCAGACTCTATTCATGGAACTCTATTCTGCAAAGTCGTCGTTTGATATTTTTAGGTAAAATTGAGGCGCATTGTACAAGTTCTAGGAGAGTTACATTTGGCGTCATTTCAAGACTCTGGGCAAAATGCAATTGTGGTAATGAATTGTTTTGTAAGACAAGGATGCATGCATTCTTGCCAATGATTTACATGCTGTGCCAGTAGATTTATATAAAGCGTAAATATCATTAAGTACGAAAATTAAAATTTGAATGGGCAATTTTCAAACTCCAGAAGTTTCTTATCTAGATGTCGCTAGTAGATATCCAGGGGGACTTCTGTCTTTATGGGTTTTTTATTATTTGGGTGAGTTTAGACTTCAGACACTTTTGTAACATGTAGACAAACAATAAAAAAATTACTGCCGCCTTTAATACGGACTGCTTGAAGTTAGTAATTTCGTTGACATTTGTCCCCATAATACAACTAGCGCCATCTGTCATAACTAAGAGAAGCAGGGGACCTGAAAATTCCCCATTGTCAGCGTGGACTAAGTAGCGAAACACGGGAATATTTCTGATAACAGACTAACTCGGCTGTCGGAGCGTGGGCACGCGAACTATGCGACGCGCGTCTTCTACGCGCCCGTACTGAAGTGCGACGGCACGCTGCCCCGGCCGCTGGCGCTGGGCGGCGCCGCGCCCGCCTTCGTGCTGCTCGCCTTCGGGTTCCTACTCTCGTTTCTCATTTTAATTGCAGAGATATTTTGGGCAAGGTCTGTGAATAGTGCCTAACTTGTTTTGTTTCCATGTGTATATAACATACAGATGTGGTGCGAAAGCTATCAGTCAGTTTAATTTAGCTAAATCGTGGCGCGTCTTGGGGGAGACTTATATCCTGCAGTGGACTGACATGATCATGATCGATATATATCATCATCATCATCACCATCAGCCCATATTTGTCTGCTGGACTGGCCTCTCCAATTATGTACATTTCAACCACGCGGCCAACTGCTCGGATAGGAAAGATCTTTTTCCAGGGGTTAGTAAAGATTTGTTAGAAACAATCTCGAAGGAAAAATTTGTTACACTAAAATTGTCCAAATTAGGCCCGACAGAATATGGCCGCTCCGACCGCATGTTGCCGTAGATAGCAAACGCTATAAAATATACCTTGAATCATAGTCACCGTACTTGAGACAATATCCATAGTAAAAGGTTATTGTTATTTTTTCCTAAATTGTGTAAGTTTGAGTTTGGATTCCTTAATAAATCGATAATAAAGAATATATTGCATAGTTTTGCATTGACAATTGTTAAAAATACGAATCCCGTAGCTAATTAGACGTCACAATATTTTCGGCATATGGCCTACGGAGCGGCCAACTTAAATTCGCTCTAACAAAAAAGCCTATTCATTTATTAGTTGCATTACGCTTTCATTGATTGTAACAAATCTATTACTAACGACTGATAATAAAATACTTTAAAAAAACTAACTTATTGTGTAGTTGTAAGCATCGATATTATTGTAATCTAATTATGTTCATAACTTTTTGTTAATTAATGCAACAGTGCCGACATATAGCCTAACAAATGTAACAAATCAAAAGCTTTCCAATGATGTATCAAAAGTCCTTAATAATAGTGTAGATACTGTTTTATAGCGTTTGCTATCTACGACAACATGCGGTCGGAGCGGCCATATTCTGTCGGGCCTAATTTGGACAATTTTAGTGTAACAAATTTTTCCTTCGAGATTATGTTTCTAACAAATCTTTACTAAACCCTGGAAAAAGATCTTTCCTATCCGAGCAGTTGGCCGCGTGGTTGAAATGTACCTACATCTCCAATTGCACGCCGCTGTGATCTGTTTTCGGCTTTTCGCATCCAACTCCTGCCAGCAACCTTGCGTAGATCATCAGTCCACCTTGCCTGAGGGCGTCTTACACTCCGTTTGCCGAGACGCGGTCTCCACTCGAGAACTCAGAAACGATATATATTAAGATGAGCAAATCGTCAGTGTAAGGAGTCGTTTTTTACGTCCTACAACTCGGCGATTATGTACTTGCTTCTTCATGCGTCACCGGGATTAGCTATGTTCCGATGTTATTTTCAGTCCCGCACTCGACGCAGACGTAAAACGAATAATAACAACTCAATAAACGGCATAAAGGGCGACCGCTGAGAGGGGTTGTTGGATGATGACATCATCTAATTTAGCATCCAGCATAATATTATGCCGATCCTGGATTATCTCCAAGACTCTTTCACTTTGTCCATATAAGCCGCAATTGTCCGACTTGAAGCGATCTAGAAGGCATAATGTCGTTGTCTTCTACGGTTCTGGCTACGCATTTAAAGAATATCATATCCAAATCGTAATTTCCAGTACTGAATACAGTTAAGTTTGAACTGTTACATACAATTTATACTTGTGCATTGTTCCAGGTCATCGTCTGCTAATAAAGGAACCACGGTAATAGAAGTGTGATGTGAAGGGTATTTTGTATCAATTTTAAACACATTTTGCGCAACCTTTCTTAACAGATGATATTTTGTATCACAATTTCTTTCACAGGGTGACATGAATTATATTTTACTGTAGCCATTAGGATACACTCGACAGCCCGTAATGTAGTCTACCTCAGTATAGGAGTAATAGAAGTGCATAACAGGCCGTCAAGTATAATATTCTAAAATAATAAACTGTACACATCACACAATATCTCATTAAGGGTGAGGCAGAGACAGCTATCACTAATAACTACTTATATATCACTACGCACTGTACGCTCCTTTAATAACCTTAAATAAAGATTATTTGGCAAACAAATTGAGGTGTTTATTTTTTTTTGCGACGCGTATTGGACAGTAGATGTTGAAAGATTCTCAGGTCTACCCGATGTGCACACAAAACATCATAAAAGCCCAATATTGTACACCGGATATATAACTCAATAACAGTCCACTCGTGACCACGACGCATGCATACCTTTGTTATAAAAAAAAGGTATTTATTTTCCTGAACTCATTTTACAAATTTTTGGTCAACGGAGTCTTCCCTGTAAGTAGTCAAAGACACTTGTGCTGGAAATGACTCGCAACTTCCCTGCGGTATACGTTTACAGGATATTTTCCCTTTTCCTTTTTTTACAAAACAATCAGAATTAAAATTAGATGGGCTGTTATATTACTCGACGTTTCGTATCTTTGATTATATTCGCGCCCATATACCCGGTGAACAATATTAAGTTATAATGTCTGTGGGCGGTTCATTAAAAAATATCATAAAAGCTGTTTAGGAGAAATTTGGTAACAAACATCGCGTGATGAGTTAACTACTGGGAAGAATTTCAAAGGAAATAAATTATTATTATTATTTAATACTTTATTGCACCAACAGTACAATGGGTGGACTTAATACTAAAGTATTATCTATCAGTCAACCTCACAACATGGGAGAAACGTAGGTAACATAAATCGTATCGTCACCTAACTATGAGTGTAAATTGATAAAAATAAAAATAAATACACTTCACGCCTTTAATCCCAAAGAGGGGTAGGCAGAGGCACAGCACCCACGATTCACCAAGCGTATTTAACCCAACGTGACAGGGGGTGAGCCCATCGCCGTTATAGGGTTCACACACCTTGTGGTGTGCGGGTTTCATCACGATGTTGTCCTTCACCGTACGAGCGTTGCGTTGCGTACATAGGCTCTGAAAAAGAGTTCCATTGGTACACGTCCAGTAGCCGGAATCGAACCCGGGACCTTCCGGTTACAAGTCAAGTATCCGACCAACTGGACCACAGACGCTCTACTAGTGTAAATTAAGTGTAAATTGATGAACAAGCGTTAAAACACATTATAACGTAATTTACAACAACAAAAAAACATTTTTATACTTGCCAGCTCTAAATCAAAGCTTAGGAAAATTAATAAGTAGGTACCTAGTCCTACCTACCTATTATATACCGCGTTGTTTTGTTACCATTCTAAGCCTTACCTAAATAAATACTATGTTA
The DNA here is from genome assembly GCA_012932125.1 of Conopomorpha cramerella. Lineage (NCBI taxonomy): Eukaryota > Metazoa > Arthropoda > Insecta > Lepidoptera > Gracillariidae > Conopomorpha > Conopomorpha cramerella. The sequence continues at coordinate 15,602 of SJJU01007454.1, forward strand.
TTCATAAAGCCTTATCTAAATAAACATGATAATTTAAACATATTATTTTATGAATTTAATCCCGTACTGGTCTGAGGCGTTAAACATAAATGATAGATACCTGCTGTATTTCCACCTAAATAACCGATATAATATTATGTGAAAGGGATTGCTGGGCTTTATGCTGTCTTTTATGGGGTCGTAAGAGGCCACGAAGGGAACTCTCCAGAGGCCGGGCAGCAGCGCTCTCTGTGAGTTAAACCACAACACCACTGCGATCGCCAACCCGCCTGCCAAGCGTGACGCATCTTGGCTTTTCACCCCAAATGATTATCATTAGGGGAGGCCCACGTCCAGCAGTGGACGTGATGGTTGACGATGATGATGCTGTCTTTAGCCGCGTGGATACGGCGAACAGAATACATGTGTCACCACCCCAGCCCCACGTTTTCCGTCGTGTGGGTCTGTGCGTTGCGACCGAGGAAACTCTCCAGAGGCCGGGCAGCAGCGCTCTCTGTGAGTTAAACCACATCACCACTGCGATCGCCAACACGCCTGCCAAGCGTGGCAATTAATGGCTTCACCACAAATGATTACATTAGGGGAGGCGACCGAGGGAACTCTCCAGAGGACGGGTGAAATTATCTGATTTGATAATTTCCGATCAGCTGATTTCCACTTTGCATGAAGAGTTATAACTTTACATTCTACGTTTTGTTTTGTACATACTGAAGACATAGAAATTCATTTATTTTAGCAAAGAAAACAAACAACAATTCAATACAATAGATTACACGTACAGTGCATGTTAAATGCAGCATTCCTATCTATCGTTCCTGTGTCTGTTGTGGTTTGTGGTAAAATAAAGTTGTTTGATATCATGGCATGATGACACTGGTCACTCAGCCCGACATTTTCAAGTTTCGCTGGTCAAGCAGATATCATATTCAGTTATCAACTAACTAATTAACGCGCACAGACATTATAACTTTATATTGTTCACCGGGTATATAGGCGCGAATGTAATCAAAGACCCGACGTTTCGAGTGGTCACTAATGGAACGCGACGCATGCAACTGCGTCGAAACATCGAGTAAAATAACAAAGGTAAGCTCGAGCTTATCTTTGATTATATTCACGCCTATACACTCGGTGAACAATATTGAGTTATAAGTAATGAACGTTTGTAGGTTGGAAATAATAGTTTATGGCATTTAGAATTATTGATGTATTTTACTATATGTATAGTGTTTTTTTTTATTTATGATGAATTAGTAATGATAGTAAGAAATGTGTAGTGCAGTCTATGAATCGTTGTTCACTTAGATTGTTGACATTTTCATTTTCTCTTTAGACATCATAAGCTCTTATTCTGACGCTTGCTAGGCGAAAGAAACAATGTTACACGATGACTCGTGGCGTTTCGTCGACGTCCTGGTTTTGGGGAGCTTCCAAACAAAAAAAATAAAAATAAATACACTTCACGCCTTTAATCCCAAAGAGGGGTAGGCAGAGGCGCTTGCTAAAGCAAGTGCCCACGGTTCACCAAGCGTATTTAACCCAACGTGACAGGGGGTGAGCCCATCGCCGTTATAGGGTTCACACGCCTTGTGGTGTGCGGGTTTCATCACGATGTTGTCCTTCACCGTGCGAGCGTTGCGTTGCGTACATAGGCTATGAAAAAGAGTCCCATTGGTACACGTCCAGTAGCCGGACTCGAACCCGGGACCTCCCGGTTACAAGTCAAGTATCCGACCAACTGGACCACAGACGCTCTAACAAACAAGTTTTAAAAAAACTTTATTTTCCCCAACCCTCGGAATAAAACCCAAAATTTGAAGATATGTGTTGTGTATTGCACTTCTAAATAACAACTGACTTTTTACAAAGAATAATTATGATCGAAAACTTAATGACGCAAATAACAATAAAATAATGACAGAATGGAAAAGATAAAGCGTGGCGTAATGTAAATGTAAGCAGTTTACAGTAACTAAGGGTGGATACAGATAGTAGATAGTCCGATGCTACTATCCTGCTTGATTTGGAGAGGAGCTAACTAACGGCGCCAGGTCCTCGAGGAATCGGAGCTGTCTCTTCCTCGCCAGTCTGGTGTTCATGATGAATACCATGATGAGTAGATATCGCCCGGGTCCTGGATGTAACGCCCTTTATCTGTCTTCTACTCCAGAAGGATAGGTTCTATGTGCTAGACTAGACAATGGCAAATACCCAATTCCATAGGGTGTTCAGAGTAATTGTGCAGATGTATCTCTTGAAGTGCAAGAACAACTGTTAGAAGTCTAAATTGCTCTTAATACGAGCATAAAAAGGTGCTGTTTGGTGGTAACTTTTGACAAAAGTTGTATGCAATGTGCGTAGATAAGAATTATTATTCAAGGAACTGGAAACAACACATTGCATTATTACAGTTCTATACTGTGTGTTTGGGTCCACGATATCCTGGAACAATAAAAAATAGGGTTTTTTTTGGTGGATTTAAAACTATATTTTGTGTGGCTGTTCAGACATTTCGTAGATCTTTGGTATCAACGTGGGTCAGACTGAGTTCTCAGTTTATGTGAAATTTCTTAAAGTGCTAAGGGAAATGCCCGCAGAACTTATTATGTACTTTATACTTTATTAGTGGACTCGACAGACGTTGTCCTGTCTTAACTATTAATCTAATATATAAAATTCTCGTGTCACAGTTTTCGTTGCCATACTCCTACGAAACGGCTTTACCGATTTTCACCAAATTTTATATGCGTATTCAGTAGGTCTGAGAATCGGCTACTATCTATTTTTTATCCACCTGCCAGTTGTATTTCTCCCAATAAACGGGGTACAAAGGCAACTTATTATGGCAAAAC
>SJJU01007455.1:0-17939 GCA_012932125.1 Conopomorpha cramerella
TATCAACAGAGGACAAAAACATTGGCAAATGGTGCGCCCTATACGGCCAGATTCCGGTAAGCTCATTAAAACTTCACCATTACTATACATTATCACTAAGTAATATAAGCTATATATATCTTAACCCGATAATCCCACAGGAATGGAATGAAATGTGAGTAACACCGCGCGGCACAGCTGGTTATTATTTAACTAAAATATTTTATTTTAGGCACTTACCTGAACTGCAGTACCAAAACTTTGTTTTAATTTTGAAAACGTCATCTACCAAATGGTATACCTATTCATAAACACGCATCATTTTATAACTACAACAATTTAAGGCGATTTCATACTCACAGTTTTGTCCTCCTAAAATATTATCGTCCTAATACAATAAAGTTTATATTATATGAACCGGATTTTTTGCGGTAGGTATTCTTTAAAACAGGTCAACGAGGTCTGAGGTCTGAGCGGTCAGGCTGCGGGGCCATGACGGCCGCAGAAGGAGAGGATTGTCTGTATTGCGGTGCACTGCTCTCTCTCTCTACGACCGGAAAACGCGAAGGACATGTCAGACCCCACAAGATCCGGGGTTCGACGCCGGCGGCGGCGGAGCGATCGGGTTATGACCGTCCCGCTACTAACGCTGTAGCCCGGTATCCCCTGTCTGGCGTAGAAAGCGTCCTGAAAGGGGTCCTTGGGGTTGTGGGTGTTGGGGTGGGGTTCCTGGCCTATGGCCTGTTAACCCTTAATCAGACAAGGTTAGGTGTTTTTCTGATGGACTTTGGACTCTATTGACGTTTGTTATTCTAATTACCGACTCCATCACATAAACCCGGATGATGTTTATCATAAAACCTAGCTTTTAAGCACAGTGTGAAATTATTGTTTAATGTTAAAAAAGGGTATGTGTGTGTCCTGTGGTGTTACATACCTTTTGTGATTATTCTCTGTTAACTCCTCTGGAATCTTTAGATAATTTCAGTGAAGACATTCAATAAGGTTCAAAGTATGTGTTGGTCAAGTGGCAATATACTAGCCTTTGTTTGATTAAGGGTTAACCGCCGCCGGTGATGGAGGTGGCTGGGGCAGACACACCACCGTCTGCTCCGCCCCGGAGTCCAGCTGGACGGTTCTCTTGGGCGAGGCCTGGCGCAATTCCTTCGAACACTTCCAGCCAGTATGCGACACTGAGATAATCGTGGGGATTCGGTCGTAGAGTCCGACACTACCCCGTTCGCTGCCCCCATGGCGGCGGGGTATCCATAAGGATCACGTTAACCCTTTAACAGGCAGAAGGTTTGTTTGAAACTCATTGATTTTAGACTGTATTTCAACGGACTAAGGTTCAAAATTAAGTGGGATCTATGTTGCCTCTGCCTGGTACAGGGTTAAAAGCGCTAGTGCACTGTGACGGTCACAAAAACTTGTCTAACATACGTCAAATACGGACAAATCGGTGTAAGTTGATATACGTCAACTAGTTTTATTCAACGTTTTAACTTTATATAAATACGGTTCAGTCAGGCCCTACTATGCCCGGAAGATACATAGGGCCCCGTATTTGTAATCTTCAACACAATCAAACAAATTTCTTCCCCACAATAATCATGGAAATAATTGGAGAAGGCCCACGTTTTTTTTCAGGCCCCATTCATTTGGTTGTTGATGATGATGAAACAAATGAGGACGAAAACAGTAATTACAATAATATGGTAGCTAATGTTTCAAGCTTTTTCCATACATAGGTAAATACCATTCACACAAACGAACTCGGAGATCGCTAAAGGGAAACACAACTGTAAAACATAACGTGATACACACAATAATGCTCTTTGAATGTGTGTGAATAGACCTTAACTAGGAACGGAAGATAACATGCAAAAGTTTGCCAGCCTCTGATGCTTGCCGGTTCAATAAAACCTGTACTTTATTCACTGACGCAACAAGACTTACATTTCCGTAACGCATATGACACAATAACTTAACCTGTGTTGGTACAGACACACACCGGTTGTAGCCATAAAATTTTATATTGAGCTAGTTCTGTGAGTAAACTGACACTGTCTATAGATCAATATAAAATGGGTATTGTCTTTAGTAAGTCGTAGAGTACAAGCGCGGTTAAATACCGCGATAAGTACCAGGCGCACAGCTAGCTGGCTGTTAAACCTAACCCTTTTCTGGAATAGCACTTTGGTGGGGAAACTTTTGTTTTCATTAGGGTCATCGGCTGTCGAAATGTTTGCGAAGGGTCGCTTTAAGGTCCAGTTAAGTCAGCCTGTGACCGCAGAGTACCTACTGTTTAGATATTTGTGCTATCTTTTGATACAGGTTTGTATAAAATAAATACACGCCTTTTAATTTTCTAGGCAGGCAGAGGCACTTGCTAAAGCAAATGCCCACGGTTCAACAAGCGCATTTAACCCAACGTGACAGGGGGTGAGCCCATCACCGTTATAGGGTTCACACGCATTGTGGTGTGCGGGTTTCATCACGATGTTGTCCTTCACCGTACAAGCGTTGCGTTGCGTTGTACATGGGCTCTGAAAAAGAGTCAAATGGGTACACGTCCAGTAGCCGGACTCGAACCCGCGACCTCCCGGTTACAAGTCAAGGATCCGACCAACTGGACAACAGACGCAAATATATATAGACAAATTATTCCACTGTGCTTTCCAATATCCTGGGCTGTTGGTACCTTTAATATTATGCGAGCGTAGAACTGTTTCAAAGTACTCTCTCACTCTCTCTATGTATCTATCTCTTTCTATTGCCCGTGTCAGAGTAACAAAAGTACTTGAGAAAATATAGTTGCACGGGACAACTAGTTCACTAGTTTGCTTTGTCCGGCGATGCCTTTGCATAGAAGCGTGCCCTCTCAAAGTAAGCGCCAGATGTTTTCTAGTTGTCTTGAGTGCCACTCTATAGGTTTTACTGATCTTAAAACACATAATAGAGAATGAATGAGATGGCGCTTAGAATAGTTTAGTCTACACTTGTGTACTAAGCGTACTGGGATACCAGATACCTTCTAAAAATATATCGTATAATTAAAAAAAAACCGCCAGAACCAGTACTAGACGCTTGCACATACGATTTTTAACCCTTAATCAAACAAAGGCTAGTATATCCCCACTTGACCAACACATATTTTGAACCTTATTGAATGTCTTCACTGGAATCACCTAAATATTTCAGAGAGTTATCAGATAATCATTAGATAAGGTATGTAACGCTACAGGAACCGAATACAAACAGTAAACAAGTATTTCACATTGTACTTAAAAACTAGATTTTATGATAAACATCACCCGGATTTATGTGCTGGAGTAGGTAAATAGAATTATATATATAACTATATAACAAACGTCAATAAAGTTCAAAATCCATCAGAAAAACACCTAACCTTGTCTGATTAAGGGTTTAAGTTCCCCACTGTTTATCGGGTCTGCCATCATCAAACCCTGATTTCCTCATCATGGGACCTCGAAAATATCTTCATTCCAACAATCATAAAAATCAGCTCATAAACGAAGAAATTACCCGTGAATCAACATACAAAAGTAGAAAAAAACTATATAAACTTCACGCCTTTTAATCCCAAAGCGGGGTAGGCCGAAGCACTTTGCTAAAGCAAAGATGTCCCACGGTTTCACCAAGCGTATTAACCCAACGTGACAGGGGTTGAGCCCATTGAACGTTGAAATAGTTTATATGTTACGATGAATTGTGGAAGATGTCCTTTTTATTGCTTCTCAAGGCATGATCATTTTTTAAATGAAACGCGCACAGACATTATAACTCAATATTGTTCACCGGGTATATAGGCGCGAATATAATCAAAGACAAGCTCGAGCTTACCTTTGTTATTTTACTCGACGTTTCGACGCAGTTGGATGCGTCGTGGTCACGAGTGGACTGGAGTGCGGCGGCTGCGACGTTCCCTGGTTTGAGACGAATCCGCAACTACCCTCAAAGAGTCGAGTAAAATAACAAAGGTAAGCTCGAGCTTGTCTTTGGTTATATTCGCGCCTATATACCCGGTGAACAATATTGAGTTTCTCAAGGCATGTCCGCAATTAATTTTTATATGTATATCCCACCGAGGGCGTTACAAGAAGTTTCAAGAAATTTGTTTTTTAAGGCGTTAACTATGCTATGGACAGCAGAATAGGTGCCCACGCAGTTTTGTCTGTAACCCAGCGTGCATAAACCTAGTTTTATACTAGTGGACGCCCCGCGATTTCATTCGCGTAGTTTCAGTATTTCATTCAAACTATAACACCCTCTATATAGCAACGCGACCAACAGGATCGGGGTAAAAAGTATCCTATGTCCGTCTCCCGGTTAAGCAAGCTACCTCCCCACCAATTTTCAACCAAATCAGTTCCGTCGTTCTTGAGTTATAAATAGAGTAACTAACACGACTTTCTTTTATATATATAGATTTAGCTGTAGGCAATAATAACCTATCTTTGTCTTCTAGGCTAAGCTGAATCTAATTATTTAGATAGGTAAGTATCCTTGGATTTCCAAGGATACTCGTAAATAATTAGATTGAGAGAGTGAGATCTCAAAACGTAAGTATTATACACTGTGACGTTTATCGTAATTTTATGTAAAATTCTATTCGAGTTCGTACTAAGCAACGATATGGACCACGGTAGAGCACATTTGCCCACCTGAACACTTATAACTTGAACATAACCGGTCTACTGTTCATGGTTCAGCTTCAGTTCTAAATAGATATATTCAACGTGCGTGAAAGGTGTAACTGCAGAGATGATGAATGACAGAGATGAATGGAAACGTGTTGTGCCGACCTCGCCTAGTGGGATAAGGGTAGGAAAATGATGATGATGATGAGATATATTCAATCTACCCAAAGGCCTCTAGCTGCGACGATACCTCTTAAGTATATCCCGACATTACCCGCGTACGCTGCTGTGTATTTATACAAAATTATAATTATATATTTATACACTTTACGCCTTTTATTCTCAAAGCGGTGTAGGCAGGCACTTGCAAAACAAATGCCGGCCGAAGATCAGCGTCACGGGTAACCGTGACTTGATGCCGAGCCGGACTCACCTATTCACTGATAAGCACAGCCACATTGGCTATTTATTTGTGATTGTGTATTTTTTATTTTGTTTTCTTTTTTATGTGTGTGTAATTTGTGCTTGTCAGAGAAAATAAATGTATTGTCTAAATAACCACGGTTCACCAAGCGTATTTAACCGTGATCGAGGGTAAGCCCATCGCCGTTACAGCGTTCACACGCCTAGTGAAGAACGGGTTTCATCACGTTTTTGCAATTCACCGTATGTTTTATGCTTACGCTTTTTACGTAGGCCCTGAAAAACATAATTACCACGCTTATAATAGCAGAGTACTCCTAGAGCACAGAAACTCTACTAAAACTTTTGATCTCCAGTAATAACTATTTCTGTCGACGACATCGTAGGTTCAATCAAGTTATGGCGAAACACATTTCTATTTTCCTTTTCCTTGTGGAGTTTCAAAGCTTTAGGCATATCGGCTGGTCCTCTCGAGATTTCTTTGAGACTCGGTAAGAAAGCGGGCGTGCTCTCAACGGCCCGGGCTAGATGGAACGAAAATTTCCCCACATTACCTGTTCCAGTATGCACAAAGAGTAGGCTACGCTCAATCTCTGCTCAAAGAAATCCGCGGCCCAACTCTCCTAAGTCAAACCAGTATCCCACCGAAGTACATTTGTTTTTGTAGTTTACTAAAGACCCGCCCCGCCTTCGCTCGAGTAGGTACAATGCTGATACTAAGCGGGGTAGAGGTAGTGAGTGGAGACCGCGTCTCGGCAAAAGGAGTGTAGGACGCCCCCAGGAAAGGTGGATCGATCATATGCGCAAGATTTCTGGCAGAAGCTGGATGCGAGAAGCCAAAAACAGATCACAATGGCGTGCGATTGGAGAGCCCTATGTCCAGCAGTGGACAAGTATGGGCTGATGATGAGTGATGATAAACAAGATCCTGGCGTGTTCAGCACGTTCACCGACAATCGAATGGAATGACCACCTGGTATGGACTACGATTTGCCGTTTTCCTGGTTATCCTGTTGTAAATACACCCATTAGGCTGTGCAACTCTGTAGCAAACTCTCCAAAATACACTTACATAATTTATACGGGGTGTCCAGGAATTACCCTTTTAAGCCGGAGTCTACTATTTCTATATTTCCAGAGTCCATTTCATTAGATGACAATAACCAAAAACGAAAAAAAATTTCGCCCTCTTTAACGTTTGTTTTTTTTTTCGAGCAACGATCTCTACTCCTACTAGCGTCCTAGAAAGGGGGTCTCATACAAGGAGTTGGTTCTTACGTACATAAGGGAGAGCATGATTTCATCTTCAGTTAACTTGCAACATCAAGACGCCATGCATGTCACAGACCACGTACTCTCTGATTTGTTCACCCATTGGTAGTACTAGTAAATATCGGTTGATGTAATTTTGTTTTAAATTAATGTCGAAAAATCGAATGTTGTCAAGAAAACTGGAACTATTTTGTTACATGTAAGGGCTTTATAATAATTAGCTTTACATTAATGTTTTTTTTTATCACTATGAACAAGCGTTTGAGCACCATCCTGCCTGATGTTAAGCAGCGATTTGGTGTACGATGGAGCACACTTGTTCATTAGGTACCTATTCACCCGCGACTTGAAGACCTTCAGACTGTACTGCGCAGGAAACACAGACAATGTTGGGCTAAGTTATGAGTTCTGTCGTCTCGTTTTACCTATTACGCGGCATGCGGGAGTGTGGGACACACGGCTGTCCACCGCCGCCGCACGGGGAAGAAGTAGTTGGTGAGCTAGCGAGCCGATTTAGGATTATTCAGGTATTTCTTATACGGGTATCTTACGGAAAGGATACTACAGGCTTGTCTGTATACACACATCAATAGTGTCTAGAGATCAAGAACATTTTTTGTTCTAAAAAAATCTAAATTATTAAAATCAAATCTAATCCTCTGGATTGGTCTCCTACCTAATTCCCCATGCCTGTATCAATGACTTATCACCACATTTTGAATAAATTATGAATGAAGTTTGAATTTTATTTATTAAAGTTTGAATTCAGTTTTTGTAAAATATATTCTTGATAGCAATCTTCTAAAATGTACTTGATCCCTAGACACTTTTGATGTGTGTATTTAGGTCTATGGCATCGAAGCATATATTTTTTTTGTATACTTAAGTATTTACTTAGTAGAATAAGGCTCCTAAAGCATAGTTACATCAAGATACTTTAGAGGTTAAAGCCAGGGCGGTCTACCTCGTACAGCCGCTCGGTTAGCTTTATAAATTCGTCTCCGATTTGTCACAATGCCAAAGGGTTCGCTACGGAAATTCCAAATATTGTGTAGTTTTTTTTATTAGACCGGAATAAATATTTTGTACCTTTTACTTACGTAAATATGTACCACTTATACAATAAAACAGATACATATTGCACATAACATTCTCGTAATACAATATTAGTTACTACTTTGAAACGGGATGACCGGATAAAAAGGTTTTGTATATAATTTAAAATTTATTGTACTTTAATCGTGTACTAAATATTATTGCTATTTATAGGAGGTACTTAATTTATTTGCAGGTGGCGTTAAAATATTCCAATCCTATTTTTTCCCAATCGCCACCTAGTAACAAATTTAGGCAACTTTATTTCTTTTCAATGATTAGTACAGTATCTATATAATATATAAAAGTAGGTCGAGTTAGTTACATCACTTATAACTTAAGAACGGCTGACCGATTTGGCTGAAAATTGGTGGGGACGTAGCTTAGAACCGGGAGACGGACATAGGGTACTTTTTATCCCGATTCTGTGGGACGCGTTGCTATACAGTGGGTGTTGTAGTTTGTATGAAATACTGAAACTACGCGAATGAAAACGCGGGGCGTCCACTAGTTTTTGTTAAAAATAGTTGTAAATAAAAACAAACTCATAAGAAGAGGATTCATTGAAGTATCCAAATTCCAGAACATTCAAGCCAGGAAGCGCTTCATTAACTTAAGATATTAAGCTGTACACAACAACGCGTCTACGCCAGTCGTCTCTCACCCGCTCGAAGACTCGCAGTCTATTGTCTTAGAATACAACGGTGCAGTCTACTATAGATGGAGATGAGTGTAGCCGTCTCAGACCAAACGTAACTAGACTTGCAAGCCACGTACCACCTTCGTCTGTCACTTTTCTCTCAAAATGTATGAAAAATTATGTACTTCTGGAACAAAACTGTCACTTTTACTACTAATTTGACAGTTTGGAATCAGATTTACCCTGATACGCAGGACAGACGATATTTTCTCTTACTCTTTCACTCCTGCATGTTTTTCATATCGTTGCGTTGTTCGCCCGCGTAGACTTCGGTTATATTGCGGTATAAAGGACTACTACCTATAGGAAAACTTATCATTCCTACGGATAAATCTATGTTTCCCTAGAGAATACCTTATTTTTCGGGATAAAAAGTACCATATTATTTAATCCGGTCTTCTAACTTTACGTATGCAAAATACAAAATATAATTTCAAAGCAATCGGTTCAGTAGTTACGGCGTGAAAGCGGAACAAACAAACAAACAAACTCACTTTCCGATTTATAATATTAGTAAGGAGTAAGAATGTCAGTTTAGGATTGCAAATCTATTTGTTTTTGGTCTTAGGTAGCCGTACATTGACCCTTCTGAGGTTTCACTTCCTTGCTGAGCTGCAGAAGAGGAGGATTTGTACTTGAAAGTTTTGATGTACGGATGTTCGTTAGTCTTTCACGAATATACGTACTACAGATTGGTGATTGGTGATGTCCTGGCCGAAGGTGGCGTGAAAAATACTCGAAACCGGAGGTCATGTATGAATGTAGATGAAGCGAAAGGGTCAGGACCGTGAAAAATGGAGATCTGTAGTCTCTGCCTACCCCTCTGGCAGACAGGCGTGAAGTGTATGTATGTATGTATGTACGTACTACAGAACTGATTTCAATGAATCTTTATATTATATCGCACAGTTAGAACAAAAGTGACACAAAACAAAATGTGCCATTTTAGGAAATTGAACCTTAACATAAGAGGTACAAAATGTAAATTACACAATCGGCGTGTTACGTGTTGGGTCCTTTTTGTTCTAACTATGCGATATATGTAATACAGCTTATACGTCGGAGTATCTTAAAGCCAACTTTCCTATGGTACTGGGATAAATTCCGGGTAATCGTAATAAAAAAGTAACATAATATCGATAGTAGGTATAAAACAAACTTGCCTTCCGATGTCTGTCCCTGTGATGTCGGATTCGGACTTGTAACCGGGAGGTCGCGGGTTCGAGTCCGGCTACTGGACGCGTACCAATGGGACTTTTTCAGAGCTTATGTACGTAACAAAAAGCTCGAACGGTGAAGGACAATACCGTGATGAAACCCACACACCACAAGGTGTGTGAACCCTATAACGGCGATGGGCTCACCCCCTGTCACGTTGGGTTAAATACGCTTGCTGAACCGTGGGTATTTGCTTTAGCAAGTGCCTCTGCCTAGCCCGCTTTGGGATTAAAAGGGGGTTAATCGGTTTTCATTAATAGATACATTGATTTTAGAGGATGGTTTATACATATTATTATGTTTAATAGCAACCTACATCTAATAGCAGGGAAACACTAGTCTATCTATTTTAGCAAACTAACAACGTTTGTCTGGTCAGCTGATCTAGACTCTATTATATAAAAATGAATTGCTGTTCGTTAGTCTCGCCAAAACTCAGGAACGACAGGATTGATTTGACTAATGTTGGTCTTGAATCACACGTGGAAGTTCAGGGAAGGTTTAAAAGGTATATTTCTTCCAATATACGGGGTATAAAAACTTATGTCAAAACAAACGTTTGCAGATACGTCTAGTCTTCTATTATATAAAAATTAAAGCCACTTCTTGTTGTCATGTCATAACTCCGGAACGGGTGGACCGATTTCGCTAATTATTTCTTTGTTGTGCTTATTTATGCCAGCAGAAGGTTCTTATGAAAGAAAAAATTACATCCACTGCTGGGCACAGGCCACCCTAGATATTCATATAAATAGTTAAGACAGGACAACGTCTGTCGAGTCCACTAGTTTGTTATAAAAACGACATAATCATGATGGAATAGTTTCCATCTGGGCCCGAAATCTGAAACATTGGACTTTACTCAAATTTAGTGTTAATTGAAATTACGCGGATTAAATTTCGAGCCGTTCACTAGAAACTTAATAATTATATTGTTTGATATCCGAAACAAAACTAATTTTTCGTAATTTGATTAACAAACTAAACTTTTACCAAATACAAGGGTTATAATCATCATCATCATCATCATCACATTATCAGCCACACGACGTCCACTGCTTGACGAGAGCCTCCCCCAACGATTTCTATGATAATTTAGACTTAACTTTTTGGAATTTGTAAAAATAGGAATTCAAATCTAATCCTACTTTAATTTAAGTATAACTTATATTTTAAAATATTTTTTTAAGCTTTTAGAATAATTTATGTTGTAAACAAAAATGCGTCAACTACCGTAATTACGAAAAAGCATGATAAAAATGAAACAGTTCCAATTATGTTAGACGGTGCTTTGGACAATCACAATCCAGAACTAAGCGACTAAGAAGCAGATTGTTACATTGAAAGCAGTCATAACTTAAACCTTGCCTTTAAGAAACAGTCTTAGCTAGTTCCCTGAAGCAAGTTCCATGTTTGTTTGTTCCTTCCACTCTATTTAAGTGCTTTCCATTTATTGTAAAAACTATGCTCTCGCTCCGTCTCGAATAATTTCCATTGTTTTTTTATTTGTCCGTCCTCTTTCTGATATTTCAGCAAAATCGATATGTTTTTAGTGTGTTTAATATTGAAAAATATTCCGCGCGTTCGATTTCTCGCTTCAGTGGCGAGCTGAGACATTAGTTGTGTGCGTCTGGGTTCTTCTTAAAAGTAAACTCTAAAAGTAGGTAATTAGTTATGTAACTTTATCAGTTTGTACTATCCGTAGTACAGGATCTAAATATATAAAAGGAAAAACTGACTGACTGACTGACTGGTTGACTAACTGACTGCCTGAAATATCAACGCACAGCCCAAACGGCTAAACTTAGGCACTTGAAATTTGGCACGGTAATAGCTTAGGTAGAGCATACAGATTTTTTTTTTAATCACTATGAACAAGCGTTTTACCACCATCCTGCCTGATGTTAAGCAGTGACGTGGCCTACGATGGAGCACACTTGTTCAGTAGGTACCTATTCACCCGCGACTTGAAGACCTTCAGACTGTACTGCGGCAATACAGACTCCGGCAAGTCCTTCCATGTCCTGGCGGTACGCACTATGAAAGTGGACGCAAACCGTTTGCCACGGGAACGGGAATTAACGGGAAAATATTTTTTCGGTGCGTCCACTAGTATAGATAAAAAGAAAGTCTTGTTAGTAACTAACCATTTATACCATCATTCAGCACCATTCACAAATCTAAGGTGATAGAACTGATTTGGCTGAAATTTAGGAGGTGATGGACATAGGACATAGGGAGGGTTTTTACCCCGATTCTGTATATATGGTGTGTTTATATAGCGATATAGAGGGTTTTATAGTTTGTATGGAATACTGAAATTACGAGAATTAAATCGCGGGGCGTCCACTAGTTTATTTTATAAAATATTTTTTTTTTCAAGTATCCATGTACCTACGTTCCTTCTCATTAATATTGCAGTCATAGTAAACGCGAACCCGGCGAATGCAAATGTCATCAATAAAATGACAAGCCATCAAATAGCAAAGTCAAGTAATAAAGTTGAGATTGAATTCCGCTCACATCCCGGAAGGAAGTGGCTGCTCCGGTTAGTAATTGGATCGAATGTAAACCGCATTGCTCGCCAATCACAAACGTGCAAAGGGCCGGCTGTAGTCCCCCCCTCGCCTTTGTTCCAGCCGATTTTATGTTACAAGACATTTACATTTGTAACAAGAGACCGTAACGGTGAATGCCTGAAGCGCATCTAAATCGAAGTTTATACAGAAACGCTGTATTCCTAAAAAGATAAAGCGTTGAGTAGTTAGTCATAGTCCACGCACGCACGCAGTGACTAATAGTGATGTACACTTCACTTCACGCATTTTAATCCCAAAGCGGGGTAGGCAGAGGCACTTGCTAAGCAAGTGCCCACGTTTCACCAAGCGTATTTAACCCAACGTGACAGGGGGTGAGCCCATCGCCGTTATAGGGTTCACACACCTTGTAGTGTGCGGGTTTCATCACGATGTTGTCCTGCACCGTACGAGCGTTGCGTTGCGTACATAGGCTCTGAAAAAGAGTCCCATTGGTACACGTCCAGTAGCCGGACTCAACCCGCGACCTCCCGGATGAAGTCTTTCTTATTTTATGTTGTATCATCGATTTCTTATATTAAACATTTATATTGATTTAATTATTTTACCTATTATATCTGGTATATTTATAAGATACTAGTAATTGAATTCTCAAGTGAGTAAGAAGAGTTTTCTCGAGTGGAGACGGCGTCTCGGCAAACGGAGTGTAGGACCTCCCCATAGCGGCGGGGTGTCCATAAGGATTTCACCCTCGTCAACAAAAATAAAGGTGTAGGTAATACCTATAATATACAAACATCAATTAATTATCTTCATAGCATGATTAAAGTAGGTACAAAAAAAAAAATACATTGTTTTTTTCTGCAAAACAATCTTCCCTAGTTACTTTTTTAATGTTGGTAACATTCTGATATCAACTAAAAATAAATGCATATTGTAATACATTTCTGGAGCTATTAAAATAAAGGAAATACACATTTCGCATTTTTTTCGTACGTGAAGCGAACATTGATACATTATTTCATGAAATTTAATTAACGTAATCATTATTTTCAGATTTCATTTTGCATATTATCATAGTCTCACGTCCGTAAGCCCTAAAAAGGGGGCCAAGGGCTCACCACAAGAGCCCTTTCGCCACATTTAGCATAATTAGGAGTTAAGAAAGTCAATATGAGCTAGATTTGAATGAAGAACCAAATTTAAATGAAATGAATGTAAAATAAATGAATGATTTTTCTCGTGTCTTGAATAAGAATCTAATAAGGAGATCTTGAATTATCGTTTAGTGGATCGTTTACTGTAATTTTGTGAATTAATCGTGATGAATTTTGTGAATATAAAACTAAAAGTCCTGACTGGTTCACTCATCACTGCCTCCGCATCGCCCAGCCCAACCCTTGACCCTGGAAAGCTGAAAATTTGCAAAGGGGTTCTTTTTCAAATGCAAATTATTTAATTGTATTCCACAATTAGCTTCTTAAGATAAAGCATATACACACATCAAAAGTGTCTAGGGCTCAAGTACATTTTAGAAGATTGCAATCAAGAATAATATATTTTACAAAAACTGAATCATTCATAATTTATTCAAAATGTGGTGATAAGTAATTGATACAAGCATGGGGAATTAGGTAGGAGACCAATCCAGAAGATTAGATTTGATTTAAATAAATTAGTTTTTTTTAGATCTAAAAATGTTCTTGATCCCTAGACACTTTTCATGTGTGTAAAACCTTAATTATAAATCCAAACAATTTAATTAATAATTTCATTATTATAATATAACAGTAAGTACTTAGGTACTAAATGTAAGATTTGTTTTAAACTGTTCAGTTTTATTGTTTTTAATGTTAAGTTTTGTTATGAATATGTATTACCTAACATTCCCCACATTACTGTTTAAGGATTTATCATGTGTGTGTAAATAAATTATACATAATAAACAAGTGTGCTCCATCGTAGACCACATTGCTACTTAACATCAGGCAGGATGGTGGTCAAACGCTTGTTCTTAATGATAAAAAAAACATACGTACTTAATACTTATCCTACCTGTCTACTTAACGATTATATCTATTTATTTATTTCTTTACTTCCGCTAGTATTAAATAAAACAAACCGACTTTAGCCAGTACCTACTAGTCGCTGCTACCATTTTTCAAAGTTCCCCTTTATTTATGTAGTTTTGATCATTGGCACCCCCCTCCCCCCATTATGATCAATTAATTAATATAAACCACGTCCTTCGTGTTCTTTGTGTGTGTGCAGTGCATTACACATACCTAAATATAACGTGGAGACGTACCATTACGTACGTTTTCCTTCTACACATAGCACCAACGAGTTTATTGAACTGTACAATATACTTCAGTATAAACGCTGGGAATATTACTGTTTTGTATTCATGAACACAAAATGTACAGTGAGCGTGTATTCAACGTCTCAATTTGCAGTGAATTTCTTGCACACTGTTAGGTTTTGTGAATATCAAATGCGGTCGTCTTTGTCTCTATTTATCTGTATGGAGAGATTTAAAAAAAATACATGGACGAAGCTGATGGCCTGTCCTCCTAACACAGCACTCCAAGAAATAAGCGGCAAGACATAACGTCTCTTAGCTTACAACACCATCATCATCATCAGCCACATAACGTCCACTGCTGAACGAGGGCCTCCCCCAATGAGATCCGTTATTTGGGGTGAATGCCAGTAATCGCCACGCTTGGCAGGCGGGTTGGCGATCGCAGTGGTGTTGTGGTTTAACTCACAGAGAGCGCTGCTGCCCGTTCTCTGGAGAGCTCCCTCGGTCGCCTCTTACGACCCCCATGACGGGAAAAGTTGGGTTGGAGTGGTGACACATGTATTCTATTCGCCGTCACCACACGGCTAAAGTCATACAACTTACAACACCGCTTAAGTCATTTTTACCAACTTTACAGGAGACGAAAAAAAAACTGGTGCTGATTGCGACGTCAACCGATTTGACCGCTGTCACTTTTTTTTTAATTACGGCTTCTGATTGGTTGAAATCTATTTCATGAGACCAATGGTTCGACACGCAATGCACAGCTTCATCCAATGGCATTAAATTGTAAAAACCGCCAATTTTCTACTTGCGCAGTGTTGTTAGCTAAGGGACAATAACGGGCTGCGATTTGTTAAAACAAGCCGAGTCGCACGAAGCTTCACAAAACAGCCAATCACAGCGCGTATTTCTTCTCTATCGTGTCTTTCTTGACGCGTGCCAGTTTTGTAATGTAATCCTGAGCTCGACAATGGCAAGCATGAGAAAACCACAAACGTCTTCATATTTTACTAGTTGAATTCGGTTCGTTTTTCTTTAAAGTTCTCTGTCTGTACGCCACCTCGAAGATCTTCACCTATTGCATCCGGCGTAAGCTGACACATCATTACATTAAACCCCTTATAGTCGCGGAGACAAAGAACCATGAATGCCGTTTTCCGAGAGTTTGCAACTGTAATGGTCCCTCTTCTATCGTGAAATCAACAGCGGAGCACCGAAAAAAAAAATCTTTTGTTTCTTTCAACATGTCTGAAATGCTGTACATTCATCGCGGACATTTGTAGACTGTTGTAAGCTTTACAGAGTCTGTTGTGCAATGGAATTTCCATGACGATGGAGGTCAGTTTAAAACGGTTTTGTTTCTCCAGTGACGTCCAAAGCTTTTCGTTCACATCCCCAGTGTCGTGAGCTATTAATGTTTGAATGAAGTCTTGTGTAAAATAAATTTTGTGTTCCCGTTTTATGCTTCGGTTGTGTTATACAGGCTGAAATTTTCGTGAGCTGGAACACTGGAAGAATAGAATCTTTATACTTAATAGCCAGACTTGTTATTCTTACTTAGTTAACGTTTCATACCAAAAAAATTAAATAAAAAGCATTCTACAAAAATCAGACGATATGGTCACTTTGCTATCATTATGAAACGATTGCACAAAAAACAGATTCATTAAATGCAATTTGTACAATGTTTTAATAGTCACAGTTTCGTGGATTATATTTATTTCTTTATTTAAACACTTTAACGCACAAAAAAGTACACGTAGCGGACTTAATGCTAAAATATTTTCTACCAGTAATGAGAAATACCGATGGGTGTGCTAGGATACAGAAAAAAAACAAAATAGAAATTATACTAGCTAGCTCGCTTATACTACGTGGGTGTCTGTAAATAATTAAATATTCTGAAGTCAAAAATAAAAAAAAACAGTTAGTACAAAACCTTGGACCTCGTTATTTTACCAACCAAAGGACAAGTGTTCAGGGTACCTGGATTCGTTTCCCGCAGCCGACTAAACACTTTAGTGATGCTGAGGGATTTGTTTGTCCATTGTTTGGGCATATGGAGAGAAGGGATGAAAGTCTATTGACGAAAGATATTTATATGGGTGATGTAAAGGGCTGGATGAGTAGAGGTCACCCCAGAAGGACATACATCGACCAGATAAGCCCATTACAGGGTTCACACACCTTGCGGTGAACGGATTTCATCACGATGTTGTCCATCACCGTACGAGCGTTGCGTTGCATACATAGGCTCTGAAAAAGAGTCCCATTGGTACCAGGTACCAGGGTCGACCAGTAGCCGGACTCGAACCCGCGACCTCCCGGTTACAAGTCAAGTATCGGACCAACTGGACCACAGACACTGCATCTATCTATGTAAGTATGTATTTAAAAGTATTTATGATGGTAAGTATATATCCTTATTTTTTTACATGGGGGAATCCTCATGGACACCCCACCGCCATGGGGACAGCGAAGGCGTAGTGTCGGACTCTTACTGACTAAACCCCCACGATGACCTCCGTGTCGCAAGCAGGGCGAGTCCCGGGAGTACCCGAAGGAATTGCGTCAGGACCCTCCCAAGCAATCGGTCCTGTCGGACTCCGGCACGGGGCAGACGGTGGTGTGTCTGCCCCAGCGACCTCTATCACCGGCGGCAGTTACCAGGCCATAGGGTATATATCCTAGTTTACGGTCAGAACCACAAACTAGAATACCCTGCCTATTCTCCCAGGACCGTGTGTGAAAATGTCCCGGTATACCTATTGTTTATTTTTTCAAAAATGTCTTCTTTTTGTCGTCGTCAATTTCATCCTGTATATACATATTTTGATACCGTGTTGTTGGTGTCGGGTTGCCTAACAGTCGCGTTGTTGTGAGGGAATTGCTTTTGATATGAACGGTGAAATGAAAAATGTTTTCGTCGAATCTGTAAAGTTGGTATGCGAGGGTACGGGTAGTGTTCCTTACTGTACTGCGTGTGATAGGACCCAGAGCAATGGTGTTAGAAACGTGTGTTGGACTCCTCAATATGAATAACTTTTGCTATAGCGACAATGTGGGGAAAAGAAAAATAAATTCCGCCGTGGGAGACGTGGCGAGGTGACCCAAGGGACTCTCCAGAGGCCAGGCAGCAGCGCTCTCTGTGAGTTAAACCACAACACCACTGCGATCGCCAACCCGCCTGCCAAGCGTGGCGATTATCGGCATTTCCCCCGTAAATTATTATGGAAAACATTGGCTGAGGTCCATCTCACGTCCAGCAGTGGACGTCATGTGGCTGACGATGATGACGGCAGTATAAAATAAAGTACTTAAATGTATAGTTAGAAGGCCGGTTTAAATAATAGGATAGTTTTTATCCCGAAAAAAATGATATGCGAGGGAAAACAAAAAGATTCTTTTATACCGCAATATAACCAAGTCCACGCGGGCGAAGCCCCGTACGGAAAGCTAGTAGTTAAATATAACATTAAACTCTTCCTTTTCTTAAATCCTTTATACTTATTTTACTTCGAGAGCGTGTGTTTTCGTTATGTTTATAAATAAGTATAATAAGTACCTAGCTACGATCCTGTGATCTTTGTAGTGATACACCTATTCGCAAATCTTCTATACGATATTAAAATAGCAACCTTCACAATAATAACAATAATATAGCTCAATTTTCCATGTACGTGTAACCTGTTTTGCTTGAGGGATAAGCGTAAAACGCTTCCCACAGATAAGAGGATTGGTGG
>SJJU01007456.1:0-28562 GCA_012932125.1 Conopomorpha cramerella
AATGCGTATCATGTTATTCTCGATATGTCTCTCAGTTAATATACTTGAGCCTACTATTAGCCTATATGTAGCTAGTGAAAATCAATTTGAAAAGATGGATAGGGAGTTTCTTGTCTGATCTGCACCCCCACAGACAAGGCCCCTTTCCGTACTGACGTAGCTTCTCTTCACGATTACCTACCAACAAGTGTTGTTTCAATGTTCATAACTTATGTAAACACTGCCAGTGCTAATGGTAATAAATATATTATATTAATACGTTCATATGTAGGTAAAGTAGGTACTAAAACAACATTATGCGATATGGGGAAAGTAAGTTCACAAGTGAGTTTCAGTCGGCGTAACCGCGACTGTATTCAAACAGATAAACCCGAATTTAATTTAATATCTGTAAGGTATCTGTGCCCGTATTGTCACAGGCGGAGCTGATGTCGGGATTGAAAACAAACTGCGACCCGCGATATCCTACAAGCG
Organism: Conopomorpha cramerella; assembly: GCA_012932125.1. Lineage (NCBI taxonomy): Eukaryota > Metazoa > Arthropoda > Insecta > Lepidoptera > Gracillariidae > Conopomorpha > Conopomorpha cramerella. Next base: position 475 of record SJJU01007456.1, read on the forward strand.
CTGAGAGCGCCGCCGTACCGTCGCGCCGCCCGCCGCACCGCCCGCCGCCGTGTGGGGTTCATTTACAAGTAAGTGCCTCCCCGCAACATGTAACAAACTGTGATTTGGTTAATCGTTAAAGAGCTTAATTTAATCTTCGCTCTGTATTACGACTATATAGATGTAGATACCGTAACAGACGTTGTTGCAGTAATCATTGTAAACAGTTTTCAGGAAACAACCAACGAACAGCTCGACGCGTTCAAGATCGTTTAATGAATTAGACGGTGGTTTGTCGAATAAATAAGACAGACTAAGACAGCGTATACTTTTTCTTACAACAGATGCGTTCGTGATCGCAATCCAAGACCAAGTGAAAGCTACACGTATTACCGCATAAGATTCATCATGAAACGTTTGGTTGCTGACATTGTGAATGAAAATAAAAATCTCAAACTATACTATACCTACTGGTATCGGTTGTATTGTACTGTTCTGACTGTTAGCAATGTCCAGCACACACCGACCGATCAGACGTCACACTGCTTGTCAAGACAACACAGACGCTTTAACTACTTCATCGGTATTAATATAGCCAATACGGAAAATGTTCATACAGAAAAACAGAAACAGAAAACAGGTCACACAGAAAAACTTCCTACATGTAGGGAAATTGCAATAGAACTTCAAACGCAATGGAAAATTAAAACTACACATATAGTACCAATCGTAACATCAACAACTGGCAGTGCAACTACAAAAAAAAGTGATTGGATTAAATACTCATTTGCTAGGCCTTATCCAGGAAACAGTGGTTCTCAATACATGTCGGGTTACTAGAATTTTTTTAAGTTACGAATAATCAAATGTACCTTGTTATGGTCCGTACATTAGACTAATTATCTACTTTAAAAGGAGATAAACAAACAAACAATACTATATATATGTTCCCCGATATGCCATTGATACATTGATTGTCATTGACATCGATCGATGTTGGAGTGTATTATGACATGTTTTTTGCCTTGAACTGCCCGGAAACAAAGATTAAATTACTTCGTTAAACTAATAACGACCACTTCCACCTTTGTTAATTTTCTCTTATGCCCTCCCCTTCCGTATACAGGCGTGATAGAATAACATGAAGTACTCCAAATTAAGTTGGAATCCTTTGTTGGACCAAAAAAATAAAAATACAAAAAAATCTTAGGAAAATAAATGTACAAATGTACAAAAAACGTAGTTTCATGTCTGTCTCCTCAAGATGAATTGGCATTCGCCTGCTACGATCCTGACACATCTCTCTTGCCTTATCTGTGCATATCCATTAATATTTTCATATAAGTAGATGAAAGCATTTAAAATGAAAACATGCAGGTGGTTACAGAAGAAAAGTAAATTAAAAAAGTGAATAACGTAACCTTTATCAAACTAAACGAGAGTGCGTAGACAGCCTACCTGCCCAGGTCAACCTACCTGGGTGTATTGAGATTGGAGTGAAGGCCGGGCGGGATGCTGCGCGGTAGGGCGGGCGGGAGTGCGGCCTTGTGCTACTTTCGCAGAGGACGCTCTGTACTCTCCAATTATTATGTACAAACCGTACCTACAAAGTTTGTAGCTAACTAAACGACCTTGCTGGTTTGCTCCTGGGTGCAACTCACCTTTGTTACATCCTAAATCATGTTGGAAAATTAGTTAAAGTTTACTTACATACTAGTTTTATTAGCCAAGAGTTAATTACCAGGTATCGGGTAGCGTTAATAATCCGTCCACAGGTTACTTGTCTATAGAAACATTGTTACGACTTTTATTTCCTAAACACTGGGAAGTCTTGGTGTGGTCACAAATAATCTGACGGTCTTCACACCATATTTATAGAACTAGCAATTCATCTGTTACGTTAGTCTCGCTAAAACTCGAGAACAGCTAGATCGGTCTTATTTAGGTCTTGAATTATTCGCGGAAGTCCATGGAAAGTTTAAAAGGTGTATTTCAGCCAATAAACGAGGTACAAAGGCGACTTTCTATAGGAAAACAAAAGTTAGCCGGGGCAGCTACTTCTTTTTAATACAATATGACGTCTAGTGTTCGCGCGTCCGAATTTGATAGTAAAAGATGGCGATGATTGTTAGTGGTGGGCACGTAGGCGATTACTAGTGATGGGACGGACCATCATATTATTATGTATTTAAATTACAATTACAGCATTGTTGTTTTTTTTATTTAAGGTACATAACGAAATAAAACGGGGGAGCTTATTTGATGGCGCAATCTCAGGAACTACAAGGCCGTTTTGTGAATTTTCATTCAAATGAACTGAAAGGCCTTTCCCGGACATTTTGTGCGTGGTTCTTTGACAGTTACGTCTTACAACATTATGTCAACCAAATGGTACGTACGCTGATATTATAGCTAATTTGCCATACTTCGGCAACATTACAAAGATAGAAAGAAAAAATATTTATTCAATTACCTGCACTAACTTCACGATACAAAAGATACATTAAATATATACCTACTGAGTTTTACTCCGATGTATAAGCTATATCTGTGTGGAAGGACCCCGAGCAATGGTCGTAGAAACGTTGTTGGGCTCGTCAATATGAACAACTTTTACTATGGCGACAATGTGGAGAAATGAAAAAAAAATCAATCCCCGTACAAAATGTCACCTCCGAGTAAAAAATTTGTCTGTTTTGTATGGAGATGAAAATATTCTTTTGCGTTTCCCCATACGTACCTACTGTAAAAGTCGTTCATATTGACGATCTTAACAATGTTTCTAAGACCATTTCTCGGGGTCCTTTTACACGCAGTATTCATGTAAAATTTTATTTAAATCCGTTCAATGTTTCGCGTCAAAGAGTTACAAACATCTTTCACAAATTTTTGCGATTATAGAGGTAGGTAAGCAGTTACATGACTACCGTTGTATGGAGAAATTATTAATCTCAAAAAGATCAACCAAAAAGTTTTCAACAGTATTTGACTAAATTTTACGTTTAAACTACAACAATAAACTTATTTATTAGTGTTTTAATTCATTATTTGGGAAAGGCGTTATTTTTTAATCCTTATCAAATTAAATTGTTTTTCACCTTGAGTACGTAATCTCGTGCTAGTCTGGATTATAAAAATAGTAATATTTGGTGTAAAAGGCGAAAGGGATTATGGGGCAACGGTCCGGGCCGCTTATCGCCAATGTACCCTTTCAAATTACCCTAACAATACAAAGACCCTTTTTTTTTCGCTTTGTATTGCACTGTGCGCTTGCAACGCGACGTTGGTAATTTATTATTAACAATTTTAAATAAGTATTACCTACTAATTACTAGTGCCAAACATAACTGTAGGTATAATGACAATAGTTACTTAATTTAAAACATTATTAACGTAAGTATCTATTGTTTTGATAGTATTTGTAACCAATGTAGATAAAGAAACAGTCTTAACAGGATAAAAATAGAGTAGATAAAAATATCATACTTTCTATACGAGTACCTAGTGGGTGCTTGGCTGGGCGGGTGCAACCAAAGTGCTGACACAACTTGCTCCATTGTTTACCTGTGTGTGCGTTTGTGTGCAAGCTCTTCTGTCTGTGGTACTAATGTGACCGAATTTAGAATGTGAATTTTTCGTGTAAACTGTTCTCAATCAATTTATTATTGTTGTTTAAAATGTTATATTCTCGATCGTGCGAGATTCGTGAACGATGCCGTCCGATGTGTGAGGCAGATTATAATATTATTATTCGGATCGTTATCGGTCCAATTACCTCTCTGTCGCACGCGTGCTTGCGAGGTGCGCGGGAGCGAGACAGCGAATCGACCTTGACAGGCATGTTTGTTTGTTCGCATGTCGGGCTGCGCGCTTGCTTGCCTGCGTGTCAGTGACTCAGTCCACGCCGCGGCCGACAAGATGGCGCACGTAGTCAGGAACAAGCTGAAGAATGGTGTGATCGGCAGCGCCATCGACGACAGCCACGCGGATGACAGGCGTTTCATCAAGCTTGTACAGAAGCGGCCCGTGCTGTACGCCAGGTCCACCCTGCCCGTGGCAACCCATTTTGCAAATGCCAGGAAACAATGGAAGGAAGTCGCAGACTCCATGGGTTGGACTGGTACGTATACATACATATAATATCGTCGGTGATATTCTGAAACTGCGGAACTAACAGTGGGTATTTAAAACAGCGTAAGGGCGTATACAGAAAGATAGCTGGTAACCGGTGCCTTTCAGTAAATCCTTAGAAATGAAATCGGCGCTGGTGGCCGGCGTAGACAATATTTAATACAAAAGTAGGTGCAGTAACTTTTACAGGAACGAGGAAAAATTAATAATTTACTAAACCACATGACTTTCTATTGTTAAAACTTTTAAATTGTCAAATTATAATATTCTTCCACTAGTTGAACATAACTAATACCTATTGTAGGCATTAGTTTTGTTCAACTAGTGGATGCCCCGCGATTTCATTCGCGTAGTTTCAGTATGTCATACAAACGATAGCACCCTCTATACTGCACTAAGTCCCGCAGGAACGGGATAAAAAGCATCCTATGTTATTCTCCTTGTTCTAAGCTATGTCCTCACCAATTTTCTGTCTAATCGGTTGAATCGTTCTTGAGTTATAATAGTGTTGTAACAAACCCGTCTTCGTTTTACATATGTATATAGATATGTATTAATTAATTAGTAAATCTCGATTTTGCTAGTTTTGTAAAATACGCTGTTTTAAACACTGTTAGTTCCGCGGCTTCAGAATATCACCAACGATATAGTGATGCGGTAATTTGGTACCCACCTCAAATATTGTGGATGGTTCACTTGTAACTAATTTTCCCAGAAAGTCTCACGGGAACTAATACAACCGCTAACACCGCCCAGGTAGGTACATACATACATAGGTACCTGCGTCTATTTGTTACAAAATACATATTGTGCAGGTTGGCATAACAACGATAATTATCTGTAGAGAAATAATGAGTACCGATTACCTTGTACCACTATGGTGGCGCGACGTCTCTAACATAGTGTCGTGTGGTCTTGTCCTAACAACTGCAGCCCATTATCAAGCGCGGCAAATGGGAGAAAATACAGTTTTCCACGTGACGGCTCTCCAACATGGCTGGCAGTTGGCACAAATGAAAATGGCGAGAGTGATCGAGGCAGCAATCAGTCCGGCGACCCCGCAGGAAACGAAGCGATAACATTCGGAAAGTGCCGACTCGATATTGAAAAACAAATTGTTCACATAAACAGTTCTGGAGGAAACACTCCGCTATTTCAGTGCGCGCTATTATTTTTATCGCGCGGATGGATGGAGAGCGCTCGGTGGCGCGCGGCGCGGGGAGGCTTGGGGACTCCTGTAGCTAGGGGGCGCGGGGTGAGGGGCAGGGAGCGTCGCCCGGCAGGGTTGCCAAAACAAAAAGCCAATTGAACAGCGAATGAAGCGAACATTAAACAATGTATCCTGGTTTTCAGTACATTTGCCGAATTGGTCATTGCGATCACCGACACCGGCTCCGCTGCCTGCCATGGCCGGCCGATTGCCTCCGATTGTGATAAATGAAATGGAGTCCGTTGACATAAGCCGCATATGAATTTTACGATAATAAATTACTGTTTGAGAGATATTCACTTGACGCCCCGAAAGACATTTAAATCAGTTTTTTTTTCGCAATAAACATAATTTCAACGACCCCTCCGGAACGGCAATAACGAATACACTAATTATCTATGAGAGAAATGTAAAGCGAGTGTCAGCTGTCAACCCTGGGCCCAGGCGGGGCACATGATCGGAAATATTAGCGACGTGACAGGGGTAGCGTATCGATACGTGAGGTAACTAACTGTGTACAGCTCCTTTGTTCCCCTGGAGGTAGGCAGGAAGGAAAACACCGCCAATAAAAATGTTGGACGCGACACGTCTTCGACATAATTAATGATAATTACCTTTGCTGGATGCACACGCCTCCGACAAGCTATATAATATTATTATTATACAATTACAACTCATTCAATACTAGTTATAAACCTACCGATTTCCTACCTATTGAATCGCTTTATATTAGGTACTTCTATATATTAGCACTTGTATGTAACGGACCTTGATTGGGAGTGTATGTTCAGCTCACTTCAAAGGCCCTGATTGATTCCAATACACCCTTGTCGATGTTGATTGACATTCATTTCTATAAAGTACATTGTAATTACTCACGTCATCGTCATCTTCCCCAATGATTTCCATCATTTGGAGGTATACATACAAAATAAATGAACTATAAATAATGTAAGTATAAATAGTAGTAAAAATATAAAAATAGGAAAACACCCTTTTGGTAACTATTCATACCTACGTATCCTCTGTTGGACCGACACATACACGAAGACGTTCGAAGTAAACAATTTTATCCGCGAGAATTTATTGTAATGGCACTGTGGCTAAACCGTGTTATGCTTAGACATGAAATTGATATAATTTTCCTTACATTACCACTTCGTAGCAGTACACGCGCTGCTGTGGTCATTCATGTTTTGGCAACGACTCCCTTTGACTTAACCTTAGACATCTAATAGACTGTCTATTAGAACAAATATAATATGTGCTATTAAAATTGCATGTAATATCTTACGATGATCATATCTCAGGTCAATTAACTTATGATTTAGGCTTTACACTACCATAACCCAAACAAGAAACTACCTATAAAACCCTCGGAACTGAGCGTGCCTTCACAGCTACTAGCCAGTGGCTGGTGTAGTGGCTACTGACCTAACGTCAAATCTGTCCGTCCATCTGCTGATCGTATTGGCGATCGACAGGTATATAGTTTGAGAAACGTATGTGTTACGTACTGCAAACATTATGACGAGCGTGTCTGTTGCAGTAGCGGACGCGCGCCGCAAGTGGTCGCACATCCGCAACTCGTACTCGCGGCACCTGCGCAACGAGCTGAGCGGCGCGCTCACCGGCAGCGGCCGCGCCGTCTCCCGCTGGTACCTCGCCGACGACCTCCACTTCCTCAACAAACACATGGCCACTGATGTGTAAGCGAAGCGTTTACATATTCCTTCGGTTCTTTACACTCATATTGAGTAAGTGCATTTATCAAGAAGCCGAAAACAGATCACATTGCATTTGGAGAGGCCTATGTCCATCAGTGGTACAAGTAGGCTGATGATGATAAAATGTATCACATATCATTCTAATGGCCAAGCTTCAGACACCGGACCGTATTTGAGATACGAAAACAGTGTGACAGAATAGATGTGACTTCAACGTCATTATTTCTTCACAGACCTCAACAGTCCTACAACACGATTCCTTTAGTCGTTCCGGAACTAAAGGACCTGAAGCCGGAACATCATCAGCACCTAACAAGAGGGAATCCGTCAACGTCGTCGACAGCGTCTCCTCCAATGCTGGGCGGTACCGAGCACATCGCCAACTCACCGCTGCATCATGACGACCACTTGTTCCCGGGGACTGTGCTCAGTTCCTACACTAGCTCACCGCTGCAGCGGGAAGACAGTAATCAGTCGTTCACCAGCGACGAGACGACGACGACGTACTTCCAGTTCTTCCGCGGGCTGCACGGCGAGTACTCGGAGCTGAGCGCGCAGCGGCAGCGCCAGTTCCGGCGCGGGAGCCTGGCGCTGCTGCACCAGCTGCTGGAGGAGCAGGAGGCCGGCGACGGCGCTGCGCTCAACTTCACGTCTGATTGCGATACTATCGATGTTAAGCCCACTATTATACACAAAAGCTAACCATAATTGACACCGAGTTTTATTTCTACTTCCTAATCTAAGGTATCTTTACACTATAGTGTTGTTGATACCAAAATATAATATTTTAAACACTTTTCAAACAGAATTCCCAATAAATATAGATTTTTACGACGTTGCAACAACGCCGGTTCATGGTCCGTTTTCTAATGACAATTATTGGTAAGTAGTATTGTGACTGGACTGGGAATACTGCGTTCCCAAGCAATTGTCAAAAAAAAAAATATTTCCCCACATTCGCGCTATAGTAAAATATGTTCATATTGACGAGTCTCGGGGTTCTAATACAATATGTATACTAGACAAATCATCAGTATCGACTAAATTATCGCATTAGGTGCCGCTCGTGATTGTTTTATGTACTTAATTTATTTACTATGCATTGTTTATATCAAAACTACTAACTAACACAAAGCAAAAACGAAATAATTTCTTAATAACAAATATAACAACGAGTTCATAAGAAATTATTTACCTGAGTGTAGACACATAATTATAATGGGGTATTTTCATGAACTTTGAGCCGACCGTTATATCATGATTCGAGGTTGCAACAATGCAATGTAATGTACTTACTTACCTATAAAAACTCTCTACGCGTGGTATTTATCTAATATAATGCCTAAGGTAAAATAGCTAATAGAACAACAGATTTTTTCCTAGGATTGGTAGCATATTTCGACTCAATTTATTTTCCATGATTTAAAGAGCTTGACGTAAAATAAGTATGTAAATGAAATACCGTTAGATTGAAATATTACCTAATAGTTTTTGTAGTTTAGATTTAAAATAATTTCTGAATAAATAAGTAAGACATTTCTAAAACCCGACTACGTTAAAAAAGCGCAAAAAAAAAATAAGGTAAGTATCTTATTTAAGACAAGTGTCTTGAAGATTTTTTGTTAAGTTTATGAAAACTTTTTGATAAAACCTAGAAGGTAGGTATCTAAATATACTTATTCGTAAGAGAATAAGGGTTCGGAAAAATGATGCCTCCGATTTGGTAAATGACATAATATTTTGTATCTATTACCAAAAGCTGTGCTGAAAGTAAATCTGGTGAAAAATAAATAGGTATGTAGGAGGAACGGCGATGGGCTCACCCGTCACGTTGGATAAATACGCTTGGTGAACCGTGGGCACATGCTTAGCAAGTGCTTCTACCTAACCCGCTTTGGGACTAAAACATGTGAATTGTATGTATGTGTGTAAGTAGAAAGTAACATCTGCAGACGTCATAGTTCGTTAGACGACGACTAATCTGCGCAGACGCATAACATAAAAATTTAATGAGTGTATAAATAAACTGTAACTCTATCTGAGTAGGTGTGTGTACTTCTCAGCGAGCTTTATGGACAGATTGTATTTTTATTCCCCGTGTCAGGATGAAAATGGATGCCTATTTGGTCGAGTGTCTGCTGCACTAATTAAACACCACTCACATATCTAATTTAACAATCGTGAAGCGACACCTCCTGGAATGAGGAGTTGATATTTTTAGTTTAAAGTTCACCGTAAAGTTTGTAAGCAACAGAAACAAATAATGTTAATTAAAATGTTGACTGCTAAAGTAGTAAAAAGGTAATTAATTATAATTGATAGTTACTTAGCGAACATTGACGATACTGTGAAGATCTTGCACGTTTAACTATCTTATTTTTAATTTCATTCCTTTGTGCAATTTAAGAAACTAAGCCCATAACAAAGAAAGAAAGTGAATGGAACCCAATGTTAGGTTCGTACCTAGTCATACCCACGTAAAGAGGTGCGACGTAATTGATTGTCAATAGTTTATAGACACACATACCTCATGCCTAGCAAGCAGCGTCAAATGGCCACCTTAGAGCCCATTGTCGTCAGCCGCCGCCGCCACTGCCGGCGCTTAGAAGAATGGCAGGCGGCACGAGCAGGGAGCAGGTAGGTAGGCAGCTCCACCGGCAGCGGGCGGCGAGGCCACTTGTCTCTCGCCCGGTCATCAGCTGTCCCATCCGACGTCTTACGGTATTGTAACGGTCCCCGCGCAGCTTGCAAGTTGCAACCACTACCGGCCGGAGCGATTGGAAACCACTTACGTATACCTACACACATGTAGAAATACATAAGTGGGAAGGACGTAAGTACGCAAGGCTTAAGTGTACCTGCGTATAGGCATTTATGGTTATTGTGTGGATTGCATATGGTATTGGCTAGTTTATTGGTGTGCAATATCGTACGTACCTGAGTAGAAGTAGGAGGTAGGTAGTTTAATGTACCTAGATACTCAATGAAACACGTAGTAAGGATACCTACCTATAGTTCATCTACATATACCTATTCAATAGCAGTGGTGTGCATACTATATAGACAAAAAGACACTGCCTATCTTAGTATTTTGGCTTCCCGACCTAATAATAGTTATAGCTAGATTTTTTTTTGTTGTTCTCTCGACATAGGCTAACGAAAGTCCTGTGTTTTGTGGGTGAGTAGATATTTCGTAAAGACAAGTTACCTATACATAGGTGTCAATCTTTTGGGATTACTTTTACTACCTACCTTGTCGTAAAAGCCAGTGCACGCCACTGTTCAATAGATAGGTACAGGTTTTATATTTAGTCTATACGCCTTCTTGAGCAATAAGTAGATTACGTATCTATCTACATCATAATTATAAATTGTATGTGCCCTATTATATTATCAAATATTGTAGGTATATACTTATCATTTATTGCATTACCAATGACCTTCAGGGTTAGCAACGGTTTATCTGTTATTTAGCACTGCACATTTAGAGACAAAATCTCAATCCCCGTCGTTCACACAGTGCCGCAAAACATATGTTTCCGTTTGACAGAAAACAGCTGTTGTGTGCGTTCTGGGAAGGCGTCCGTAAACTTCACCTTTATGTCGCCGGTGGCGCGGCTCATTAGCCTGTTCCTGACTTTGTGTGGAAATAGATTCAACATGGCCGCCCCCGTTCTGAGAAGCGGCGGATCAGCTGAGCGTTGTTTATGGTACACGCATGCGCCCGTGGATGACAACTACCGTAAACAGGATGCGTGCGCGCACGCGTGACCGAGCACCGGCTTGTGGCTGCTGTGTGTACTGGCTGGGGCTTCATAGGAAACTTACACAAGATTCAAATTAAAATAACTTTTATATTTATTACCGAAAATATATTGAATTATTTGTATTACATACAATAATTATGTCATAGTAAGTAATCAATCAATTAGGTTCCAGAGACTAGGCAATTTCGACTGTAAATACGTAGGTATACCAAGGAGAAGAGACCTTATAGGGTAGGTATCTAACTGTCCAGCGGTGTGTGAATAAACTAAAACCAAAGTAGTATTAATTATGTACAATTCTTTAGAATAGGACGACTTCCTAATTTTCTTGTAACAAAAGCCCTACCCGACTGTGGCACGGAGCAGACGACAGACAATAGAATACAATAAATATTCATTGAATACTGAGAAAAAAGTAGGTAGGTAATAAAACTTACTTACACACTTAATTATACAAAATTAGGCAGGTAAGTTAATTAAATAATAAATACATACACTATGACTCCGAAATAATTCGTGACCTGATATGCATACCTCCCTTCATATTTATTACTATTAATAAAATTAACTTACAGGTAAATTGGAGAAAGCCTTGCTTAATCTTTCCTTAGGTAAAAAAGTTGCCTGGCTTTAAGTAGGTACCCAGTAGACACATGTCAAATAAGACGTAGGTAATCTCGACCAACAGGTGGGTACCTATGTATCTTCCTAGGTTGTACCCGGACAGCGAGTGTTAACTAAGTACCTACCTACACCATACATATCTGTACTCGTTTCCACTTGTCACTATAGTTAAAACATTCATTAAGGATAACCTATAACTAATATTACATGAATGGCGACATTACATGTCTAAATTGTGATAAAAATACCAGTCTTCCTTAGATACACAGTAATTTACAGATTATAAATATTTTTTTAAATAACCTCACGTTCCTATTACACGGAGTTAGACGGTGTGTCTAACTAAGACAGAGCCGGAAAACCTATTTAAGTAAGTAGGTAACTAGTTATCTGAAAGACGATAATTACTTAACTTGATGCTACCCAGCAAACTATCTAGTTAGACAGATTTAGTTACACTCAGATAGGTACGCTGTCAAAAAATAGTGAGTAAGCCTCAGCTACTCGCGGTTGAGTGACGAGTAGAGGAGGTTTTGGTAGAGGCTCAGGAGGCGGGCTTGCGGTCCTCGTCGTCGGCGGCGTCGCTGGAGTCCGAGGAGGCGTCGCGCGCCCACAAGCTGGCGTAGCTCGCCTGCTCGGCCAGCGCCGCCTCCTCCGCCTCCGTCACCGCTGCGAACATCACCTTCTTGATCTTGATTTGCGTAGCGTACGGCAAACGCTTCGTGTACTGGCACATGCTGTTGAAGAAAATATCAAGCGGGTCGGGGGCATCCCGGCGCCGCTCCGCCGCCACTGCCGCCTCCGCCAGTTGCCGCCGGCCCTGTTCCTTGCACAGGTATTCGATCTTCTTGTCGATGAGGTCGAGGCGTTCGTCGGGACGGCGTCTCTTGGCCGCTGGCGCCACCGCGGGCTCGTCCTCTGACGACGAAGAGTCGGACGAGCGCTCGTGGCCGTTGGTCGGTGGTGGCTGCGGCGGTGGCGAGTCGGCTGGCTTTTTGCGCACGCTCATGTGGGGCTGCAGGAAGTGCATGGCAGACATGTACTTCCAGGGGTACGCCTTCTTGGCGGCGCCACTCGGATCCCGAGCGGCCATCTCACTTTGCCGCTTCAGCGCATCGCGGTAACTGTCACGTAGTTTCTTCCATTTCAATTTCACTTCTTTCACTGGAACAATTCATTTAGGAACTTACTAACTATGCAATTGGTAGGTACGTCAGTACACACTATTTTTAACTAGAATATGGAGTGTAGGTGGTGGTTTGGAACGTACTAAGTTTAATTCTTAACGCCGCCGCCGCCGGCGCCGCCGCGCCGTCGTCGGTCATAATCGTGGCCTGCCCTACGGACTCGGCTGTTAATTTGCGATGACCCGAACTAATTTAAAGATTCTAGACACCCTTGGAAACTCGTACCATCCATTCTACCTAAGTATACCTATAAGAAAAAACAATGCTAGGCAAAAAAATATCATAATAGGTACCTATGATGGAAAACCACATTTCGTATTGGTTCATTTTTGTTTTATCTGTCTTTTCTTTTCCAATCATTATTTTCTTTTATTATTTACTCAGCTTCGAATAAAACCATTTATTATTTCTTAAAACTTTAACTTTATACAAGTAGTTACATAATTAAATAGGTAAGCTATTTCATTACTTATATTTCAGTCTCTAGGTAGGTAACTAGTCCAGCCAGCGTTATAATAGTCTCGACTTTAATTTTCTTCTAATGTAAGAGGGTATTTAGTAGTGTGAGATTGGGGATTCATGAAATAATACGCCACTTTATGCATAATCGATACATAGTTGAATCGAACAATAATCAGGAAACATTTTTTCATGGTCGGGTGTTTGTCTCACCAAATGGCCACACACATCGAGCGTCACTCGCTCGGTGCACCCTGACTGTTATTATAGGTAAAGTGTACACTCTTCACAAGTTGTAAAAACAGTAGTGTAACGGTAACAAGAAATAATTAAAATAAATAAATTAATACACTTCACGTCTTTTAATCCCAAAGCGAGTTGGGAGAGGCACTTGCTAAAGCAATTGCCCACGGTTCACCAAGCGTATTTAACCCAAGTGACAGGGGGTGAGCCCATCGCCGTTATAGGGTTCACACACCTTGTGGTGTGCTGGTTTTCATCACGATGTTGTCCTTCACCATACGAGCGTTGCGTTGTGTACATAGGCTCTGAAAAAGAGTCCCATTGGTACACGTCCAGTAGCTGGACTCGAACCCGCGACCTCCCGGTTACAAGTCAAGTATCCGACCAACTGGACCACAGACGATCTCAAAATAAATAAAATTTAAGAAAATACATAACGACTTTTATCCCTAAGCGAGGTACGTAGATGCACTTCCTAAGAGATAATCGTACCACAGGGAATGTTTACAAGCTCTTCAGAAGATTTTTTGTTTACGTTTCCTGATTTTAAATAGGTACCTAGGTAGGCCAATAAGTGTGGAATAAATAACGCATGCGGCGGCGAGGCCCCGAGCGGCCGGCCGGCGGCGGCGGCGGCGGCGGCGCGCGGTGCCGAGAGAGCGCAATGTGACGCATGTCTGGCTGACTACATAACTCGTGTCTCGCTCGTATCGTACATAAGTACCTAATTAGACAAACGAAACAAGTCTGTAGTTCGGTAATATGAAAACATTAGTAGGTTCACTTACCAGTAGGTAGGCCCGTCTCTTTCATGACCTCTGCCCAGGCTGCGTCCTTGAGCTCCTGGTCGCGGTATTCAATGGCGGCGCTGTTCCACAGACAGGGGTACTTGTGCACGGCGCGGATGAGCGGCTCCATGGCGTGATGGCGCGGCCGGCACTGCGCGGCGCCGCTGCCGGCCGCTCGCGCCAGCTCGCCGGCCCCCGCGCGCGCCCGGGCCCCTCGCGCGCCCCTGCCGCCGCCGCCGCCGCCGCCGTGCCCGGGCCCGCACCCACACACCGACACCCTCTATTATTACCGCGCCCGCCGCCAGTTGCCGCCAGCCCGCCCGGCGGCGGTGGCGGCGGCGGCGGCGGGTCCGCCTCGCTCGACGAGGGGAACGCTCGACGCTCGCGCGCTCCACGACCGCGTCTACATCCTACAATAGCATAGCATACGTTACAGTGCAATACGCAAACGGACGCGACTAGACCACTTCATTCAAATCTAAGTAGGTTCTTCGATAACTAGGTGGTACCTAGGTACGTGTATCATTTATGTAAGTACCTAGGTAGGTAAAAAAGTCTTTCTCGGCTTAGCTGTTAACTCTCAGACAGTACTTCTGAATAAGTAGGAAACAAAAGTCCTCTAAGAATAGATAGGTATAATAATAATCCAATGGGAAATTAATTAATTAAATTAGATGAGAACAGCTCTAGTATACTACTTAACAAGCAAAGGTCTGATAAACTGGTTAAAATATTCGCCAAATACGGACAAACCAATCTAGATTGATGGACAAGTATGGGCTGATGATGATGATGAATCTAGATTGATATACGTCAACTACCTAGTTAGTCAAAGTTTTAACTTTTTATTAACACGACGGTAAAACGTTAAATACCAAAGTATAGTATTTTCTAATCTACATATTAGTATACTAATATTATAAAGCTGTATTGGAATGTAACTGGCTGGATGTGATAACTAACTGATGTAGGTAAGGTAGGTACCTAAGTAAATATACACTTTCAGGCCATGGCGTTTACTCCGAAGGAATCATTATTATTATCTTACCTACCCAGGTACTAGGTTCATAAGCACTGTAGGTAGTTACAAACAGAAGCAGCTCGCGCTCGCCAGAGTTTTTATAGGTATATAGGTATTTAATTTACCTACATCTTCACTTGACGAACTCGTGAAAAGAGTCAACGGAAATTAAAACAAACTCACCGACTGAGAGAATTTGCGAAAAAAGACCCACCTATGTTCGAAGAAAACAGATACCTCCACCCGGCCCGGGAAGTTTCATTTCCGGTATCGAGAGCGTTGTATGTAACTACCTAGGGTACCTATCTTTAACTGCCTAGGAACCATCTCTCACCTGTATCTACTTTCTTATTGATAGGTATGTAGGTATTAGTCGCAGACATAATAATGTAGGAACATACAATATTACTAGGGCAACAAGAAAACTACATACAAGTAGGTATCTATGGTGATTGGTGGTAGACAATAGGTAGTTAGGATGTACAACTTAACCTACGGGTCGGTATGTATGGTAGCTAACTTTCTGCGTGAAAGAGTAACAAACATCCATACACACATACAAACTTTCACGTTTATAATATTACTAGCTTTCCGCCCGCGGCTTCGCCCGCTTGAACTTCGGTTATATTGCGGTATAAAGGAATATTTTGGTTTTTCCCCGGGAATATAATTTTTTCAGAAAGAATAATTCCGCTTTTTGTGAAAGCGGAATAAACTAACAAACTCACTTTCCCATTTATAATATTAGTAAAATTTTTAGTAGGCAGGTAGACACGTCCAATTTAGATTAAAATCTACCTACCTACCTAGGTTACTTACATTAATAAGAGATATAGAGAAGAGATAGGTACAGCTAGAATAGTTAGGTATGCGAGATACTGAAAAGCGACACTGATGTACCTACCTGTTAATCTGTTGCTAAAATAGATGATTTAAAGTAGGTATTCATGGAACTAAAAAACATTAAGTACATACTTATGTTCATTCTAACTACGTAGGTATACAAGGAACTAGGTGTTATTTCAGACTAATAGGTAAGTAGAGCCATTCATTCTTTTTTTTTATAAGGTAAGTAAGTAAAAATACTTATGAACTGTATAATCCTAGTGGGTGAGGTACCCACCTACGAAAGTACTAACTTAAAAAAATATATTCATTGTTTTTTGTTAAAAAAAAACTCTGTAGACTGTAGAAGGTACCTACCTACTATTCTTATCTTATCTACTACACTAATATTATGGTTTTACCTTATCTACTTACACCTACTTACTTTAATAGGTATTTGACTTATTTTGGGATTTATCGCTTATATTTTGTGTAACTATACTTAAGTATTTTTAAGTACAGTACTGAAGAAGTCCCAGTGAACATTTTTGAAACCACTAGCGCCATCTAACGAAATTCGTTGACAATTTTCGGATCTGGGGCGGCCACCATCCGCCAGGAAGCCTATAAGAAGCCAGCCGTCCAGCTAGACCGGAATACCCTTACCTAAAGCTAATAAGTCGTGTTCATGTCCACATACACATTTCCTGGTTACCTACACACTTTTTAAACCTGAGTAGCTACCCTTTAATATATTTTAGGTAGGTACATAAGTTAGTAAGCATATTATTATCTAGATTGGTAATAAGTATGTACCTACCTACCTATTGAATGTCAAGGAAGTTCTAAGGGAATGAATCTAAACACGGCTTTGGCTGTTAAAGAACAACATTACACTCCTAGTACGGTTCATGAGACTAATAGTTTCTCTTACTTATATTGTCATGCATGAATGGCCCACATAGTTTATTTTTAGGAATTTCCTAATAAAAAAGTACAAGTAAGAGAAGCTACCTGCTGCATTTAGTGGGTGCTGTGCAGGGCTGGTCGCGCAGCGCCGGGGATGCGCCGCGCCGCTCGTCAAACAAGCGGTACAGTCGGGCAGGGCGGCCGCGGGGCTGTGCGGGCCGAGGCGGGGCGGCATCGATCCATAACAGCTGTGCGGCCGGCCGGCTTGCGGCACGGACTACAGCCACCAATTCAAGACTTCTTTATTACATTTAGTTCAATATAAGTACGCTTGCATGTGTTAAAAGTACAATTTACACAAGAAAACCACCATGAAACGTACATTTTTGCTAGCTTATCATTGATCATCGTAGATTTTAAACAATATTTAAAGAACAAAGACAATCTTTCTCAGGTCCGTACCATACAACGACTGAAAGAGAAAGCGAATGAATGATCCCATACACCGGAAAGAGCTAGCGATACCGGCGAATGCGTTGCGCAATGCCCCCAGCTGATTTTGACTGTTGCCAAGCGAGTGTGGGGCGAGCGGCGGGCGAGGGAGGGGTGGCGCGGGGGGGCGCGGAGCGGTGTGCGGGTGCAATTCCATTATAAACAAAGACTGCCGTCGGACGCAGTAAGGGATTATGGAGTTATGAATATGAATGTCACGCCCGAGTTGTTAAATTTATCGCTGGCACGTCTAGGTTTATAGGAGAAACTTCTACAATGCTACAAATTGCTTTAAAAATAATTTATTTACGTACTTAAGTAGAACGTGTTTTAGCTGGTAGGTATTCAATTTATAAGGTACCTTGAAGAAATACGTAGCTACCAACCTATGTCCATTGCTCGATGTAAGCCTCCTGAATACAAAGCTGATTAGGTACCTTGATTGTCTTTACCCTTTGAACCGACTTCAAAAAAGGAGTTTATTAATTCAAGGGTAAGTACTTCGTAATCAGTTGTCTATACAAACTCACTCCGTAATTATTTTGCAATGTCCTTTCCTAGCATAATAGCGGTAGGTAGGTACAAATATCAATAAATACCTAAGTGAGTAGGTAAATACCTAGGACTGGCCTGTCTGGATGGTATCTAAGTACGCACCTATTTAATTATAGACACTTCTCATAGAGAAGTAAGTAATTACCTACCTAGGTATTAAAAACTACGAGCCGGCTACCTACCTACATTACCAAAGGGAAAATTATTTTGTACATAAATACACTACACACCTGTCTCCCAGAGGGGTAGGCAAAGACTACAGAATATCTCTATTTGTCACGGTCCTGACATACATTTACTTATTTTGTCTGAAATATCTAACAATTCCCTAATTACCTAACTAATGTAGGTCCTAAGTACCCATCTTAAACAAGTCAATAATAAGTCACTTGTATGTTGAATTGGAACCAATAGGGAACAAAATAATAATAAAGTCGGACTAAAACATTAATATAGGTGTAGGTAAGGTAGATAATTTACGTGCCTAAATAAATTACGTAGGTACCTACTAGGTAGTTACATTGCCAGATAAGGGTTCCCTTTTTAAGTTAATATGCTATAGCTATATAGGTACTGCCTGCCCACTTTTTCATTATGTACCTACATCATCATCATGTCAGTCCTCTGAGACGTCTATAGCAACAAGTTGGATATGGGCCTAGACCTACCTACTACATGAAGGAGATGACTAAAGATAGTTTCCTGACTGATAAGGGCGTGTAAGGAAAGTAATTAATAGTAATAGGCGAAGAGTATCAACAAAGGACCGTCACAAATGAAGATCTCAATTGGTAATCCGTTAATCACTATCATTCCTTAAACGTTAATTGCATTAAAATAACGCCTGTCGAAAACGAAATGTAGTACGTGAACTTACCAAAGGTTTTCACTATTCTATTAAATTAGGAGCTTACGTGGTGTTTATTTTACGCGGCGTCTGTGTGCGCTACGAAATACATATTCCTAGTTTGTAATACGTCTTTTCTTCTCATTCTATGTTCATAATAAAATGGTTTTAGTTTAGTGGTTAGATTGCTTGAAGCTGGACTTTGTGGCTTAAACCTGAGGCTCGAACGCATTCAAGAATCCACAAAACGTCAACAATAATATTGACAATCACACTTACAGTTGATCAATATATAAACGTCAAAAAATAGGAAGTTTATTTTGCTTGCTTGTTGTGGTGGAATGTTTTTAGTTAATTATCGTAGTTTATCTAACTTTGTGCCTGCTCAGGTGTCGTGGTGTGTGGTGTACAGCTAACAAGCTGTTCGGGCTCATCCCGTCCCGCTTGCAACGCGGCTCTGGCAGGCACAATACTCTGCTGGCGCTAATCTACCAGCATGGATATGGATAACAATGGTATCGGGGATGGGGACCGAGCCAGGTAGGCCCTTCCGATAATACTAGTTTTAAAACATTGATAACTGTATTTAGTTGTTCAGCGAAAGTGGTACCATACAGTAAAGATCCTATTTGTGATCCAGTTAAAATAAAGATTGTGTTGTTTTGCCCTTGAAGACATTTTAGTGTTGTAGTAAAAATATTTCATAATAAGTGATAAATGTACAAGGTCTTTTTCATTGCTGCCATCCAGCTAGCTTTGATACCCAGTGTCACAGTTATATACAAATAGAGCTATATCTACCAATGGGAGCTAACGAGTCCCGCTCACTCCTTAGAGTTCACCGTCGACGTTTTAGGCAGGCATATGTTCGTCTCAGACCGCCTAGGTATTTATGTTGAATTTTTGTAAACTGTATTATTATGTGTGTAAGTGTATTGTGCTTGAAAGTCTTATTCTTAACTGGTATTATATTTCTAATGGATGTGTAGGGTTACTTTCAGTATTTTTAGTGGGTATGTATATAGGTAAGCCCTTGTCCAGCAGTGGATGTTATGTGGCTGCTGAGGATATAGGTATAATATGGAAATTCTTTTTTTTTTATTCTCTAAAACACAGAAATTACACTTACATAGACTTTTTGTACATCATTAATTTCTTTAGAGTATCTTTTACTTTCATTGAATCTAATATGTTTTTTCTTTTGTTGCATGGTGATTTATTTGAGACTGAGTATTTTACAATAAAATTATTCTTCTTAGCATAAGCAGCCACAGATTATGATTAATTTTTCTTTTGTTGCATGGTGATTTTATTTAAATTTAATCTAGTGTAAAGCTATTATACTTAGCACTAGGATAAACAGTCATTCAAACTGCTTCTCCTTTTAAACTCCAATATCAATACTAAAAAATAATATTTTTTTTTATATCAATACATTCTCTAGTCTACCTTAATCTGGGTATGTAATGAACAAGTGTGCTGTATCACATTGCTGCTCACCATCAGGCAAAATGTTGGCCAAATGGTTGTTTATAGTTTTTTTGAAAAAAAAAAGGTGAAAGTTAATATTTACTAATACCAGGATACAACTATTTATTTCAGTGACAGATTGTGTGAGTGGCTGGTTATCTTTAGGATAGATTTTGTGCATCTACAGTCATAAATCCTCATATTCTTGGTTATACCACTACTCATACTTATGAGGTTTAAATAAATTCTTGTGGACCAACAGCACAATTAAATTCTTATTACTGTCATAACGTCACAACTTAAGCAAGCTTTAATGCGAAAACTTAGCTTAGTGATTATTATTAGTGGGCTACAAGTTATTTAAATTTTGCACCATATAAGAATAACTTTTTAAGTTAGAAAGTAAGTTTTTAGAACTTTACTTAATTAGTACTACTAGAATTGAATTGTTGTAAACTGATCCTAAACTACTGATCAAACAAAGGCTTGAAATGACCTTGACACTGTGTCTGCATAGGTTTTGTATACATATACTACTAGTCTTAATGGGTGTCTGATTGTATTTTGCAACTTGAAATTCTGATTTAGTCCATTGGATGTATGTACTTACAACTTCTGTTTGGTGATAATAAAAAAAAATATTGCTAAAATATTTTACAACACACATTGCATTGATCCCATATGAAGTAGCTAAAGCACCTGTGTTATGGAATTCAGACAATGAAATATGCTTACTTAAATACATATTTTTTCGTTTTAAATACATAGTTATATAAATAAAACACCCAGACGTACCCAAAAAGTACTTAAAAGCTCATCACCCAAGTACTTATCAGTGGTGGGAATCGAACCCACAACTTTACAGAATAGAAGCAGACATGCTGTCCAACTTACACCACACCAACAGGTCCGTCAAAGTTCAAGGGATTTCATATGTCTTGTAGATTTCTACCATGTTCACCTATTTAGATGGCTCATTTGGATTTTGGGAGATAGACAATGGATGTCATAATAACACTTGTGTTTGAAACAGTATAACCAGCAGGTTTCATGTACCAACAATACTGACAAAGTTGTCCGGTCACACATCCTGTGATGATCAGATATTAACAGACAACTATTCCTACTTCATATGCAGTGCCCTAACAGGGTTCATGTTTTGGATACCTATATTTATTTTAAGACCTTTTGTAAAACCAACATGAAGCTAAACAATATGATTATGACATATAGTGTTGCATATTTCAGCTATGTACTAACAAGTAAAAGAAATAAATGGCTTGTTGCAATAGGATGAGCTCTTTCCAGTAATCTTTAATTAATGATTATACTCTTAATTGCACATTGTACATTACAAAATAATAAGTAAAAGCTAGTGGCCCAGTGTGTGCTTTGCTACATATAAAGTGAAATTATAAATAAAACTGCCGGACTGATCATCTAAATTGTCCGAACAAAGCCTGATCATTTGGCTTGGGTAGGTAAGCCCATTCTTGAGTTATAAAATTACAATAAAAAGTGGCATTGAATTTAATATGGAAAGCCTCAGAAAAATGAAAACAAAATTATTGCTCAGACTTCTTGTGATTTCTTCTAGGCAACTAAAATTCATATTGTTTGTGTTTTTTGGTACCCTCTATGTAAAGTCCAAATTTGATAGATGGGAGTTTTTAACAAAAGATGAGCACTATGCAACCGTAATGCGTTTTATTTTATTATGATTTTATTCCAATATTTCTCATAGCAGTTTTCTTGCAGCAATGTTTTCTTTGACAAAAATGTTCTATTTATAGTATTAAGAGTACTTCCTCTTCAGGTGGCATTACGAAATTCCATCGTGTATAATAGGCATATAAATCTGGTATCTATATAAAATTGAAGAGTTAATTTTGGTTTTTGTATGAAGAAAATGTTTTTATCATGCATTGACACTCTCTGAATTGGACTAAGAGAGTAAGGTCGGTCAGTTGGGCTTAAAAGGGTCCGGAATCACCATATCACTACGCATATCCAAACAAACTTTTCCAATACACTACATAGTAATGATCTTTACTCGATAATACTATAAAATATCCATTGAAAACTCGCCTTTAGCGTTCCGGAACCAAAAATTTGAAAAACTGCCAGATGGATAAAATCTCAAAAGGAAGAAATCGGGTTAATTTGGCAATCCCATATTTTGCAGTAGTATGCTGATCCGGTGTCCGTCGCAGTCGTCGCTGGACGAGTCGTCGCAGACGCGCGTGGGCGGCGGCGGCGCGGGGGCGGGCGGGGCGGGCGGCGCGGCGGCCGGCACCGAGCACGCCGCCGCGCTGCTGGACGCGCTGGCCGCCCTGCGGCGCGAGCGCGCGCTCTGTGACGTCACACTGCACGCCGCCCCCGACATGCCGCCCGCCGACGTGCCGCAGGCCGACCGACACAACGACATGGTGACTAGTCACTACCAGACACATACCTACTCTCACTTCATTGTTGTACCTATTTATGAATCGATATAAAGCGCCGACTCTTTTCTGTTAGCCGCAAGACGAGCAGTACCCAGTGTCAGTGCCGGAGAGCGCGGAGGCTGGAGGGGAAGGTGCGCGGGGGGCACACGCGGGCGTGGCCGGCGAGGGGGTGTGGGCACACCGCGCCGTGCTGGCTGCGAGCTCGCCATACTTTCGTGCCATGTTTGCTGCCACTTTTAGCGAACGAGCCGTGCCTAGCGTCACTATACGAGTAAGAAACTATTATCGAAATTAAGAATCATCAACCAAATCATATCGGTCGCTTCGGCGTTACAGAGACGACTAGAATACATGCAACTGTTCGGGCAATATATTCGTTTTGCAGAACGTGGAGCCGGGGGCGCTGGCGGCCATAGTGGACTACATCTACAACCCGGACTCGCTCGTCATCACCGAGGACAACGTCCAGGTAGGTATTTGATTGCAAGCGGACGGCGGCGGCGGCGGTAGCAACAAAGTAGGAGTGTGACCTCGGGCGGGTGTGTCCGCAGGCGCTGCTGTCGGCGTCGTCGCTGCTGGCGGTGGGCGGCGTGCGCGCGCTGTGCTGCCGCTACCTGTCGGCCGCGCTGACGCCGGAGTGCGCGCTGGGCGTGCGACAGTTCGCCGAGCTGCACGCCTGCACCGCGCTGGCCGCCGCCGCGCACCGCTACTGCCTGGCGCACTTCCCGCAGGTGGTGCAGGGCGACGAGTTCCTGGCGCTGGACGCGGCCGGCGTGTGCTCGCTGCTGGCCGACGACGCGCTGTGGTGCGGCGCGCGCGGCGAGCTCGCCGTGCTGGAGGCCGCGGGGCGCTGGGCGGGGGCGGGCGCGGGGGAGGGGGCGGGGGAGCGCGCGGGGCGGCTGGCGCGCGTGTTGCCGCACGTGCGGCTGCCGCTGCTGCCGCGCGAGGAGCTGGTGGCGCGCGCCGCGCAGCCGCCGCTCGCAGACGCCACCGCCGACGTTAGTACCCCGCGCTCCCCGCTCCCAGCACCCTCTCACATGTCTCTTCAAATGCCCTTCAACACTTTACCTGTACTTGACACTCGATCTCGTATTTTACCGCTCTTACAAATAAATACAATTCTATAATTGTTCCCTTTGACTTTACAACTGAGATAAATAATAAAATGCATACAGTGATAGCCCTAACTGAGAGTGTGTGCGTGTGCCGTGTAGGTGAAGGACCTGGTGATCGAGGCGCTGTCGTTCCACCTGGTGCGCGGGCCGCCCGCCCCCGCCGCCGCCGCGCGCCACCGCCCGCGCCGCCCGCTGCACGAGCCCAAGGTACCACTTCACCCCCGCCGCCCGCCCACAGGGCGCACTCATGCGTGGTTTTTATTTCCAGAAATATTGATTGAACGTGATTGACACAACTTTACTTGCTTACGTACGTCAGTAGTACAACAATGGTCGCCATCCCCCGCGTTCTCAGTTCAATTAGAGGTATGAGACGTGACCTTATTTGTTACAAATTTGAGACTGTAAAAGGTTCCACGCTTTCATTTATCCATTGAAATGATTAAAAGCCGTTTGCGGGATCTATAAAAGGTTCTGTCAAGACAAATCATAGCGGTGTATCGACCTTACAATAAACAATATTGAGTTATAATGTCTGTGCGCGTTTCATTAGAAAAGATCGACCTTACTTTGTTCACGAACACTTGTTGTCCGTTACTAAATTGTCGTACACGTCCTCCTTTGGGACTTCCATTATAAGGCCTTGTTTCCATTGAGTTTTTCAGATACGACGTAAGAATGCCGAGCATGTCCACGTGGATATTGTCCACCCCAGCGACTTTTCCTGCCTTCGACTGCTTCAACGCGTTGAACTATTTCATGGAAGATTTTCCTGCCTTCGACTGGTTCAACGCGTTGAACTATTTCATGGAAGATTGGTGGGGTGGTGGGAATATCTAATAGGTTCATGTTGGTGCCGGTGCACCTCAATTCACCTGACATTCATTCCTCCGTATGCGTACATGATAATAGGTACCTATGTTTACAAAAAGACGCGTGACTTTTTCAGATGTTGCTGGTGGTGGGCGGGCAGGCGCCGAAAGCGATCCGCGACGTGGAGTGTCTGGAGCTGGGCAGCGGGCCCGAGGTGGGGGCGGGCGGCGCGTGGGGCGGGCGGGCGGCGCTGCCCACGCGGCGCTGCCGGGCCGGCGTGGCGGCGCTGGGCGGGGGCGGGGGCGGCGGCGCGGGCGCGTGGCTGGGCGGCGCGGGGGCGGCGCCCGCCCTCGTGCTGGCCGTGGGCGGGTTCAACGGCGCGCTGCGCGTGCGCTCCGTCGACGTGTACGACGTGGCGCGCGACCTCTGGCTGCCCGGGCCCTCCATGAATCACCGAAGGTGAGCCCTATCCTATTGTATTGCAATAAGCAAGTAATGCTAAACGTGTTTTATACCGTGTACAGGTGTCTCGTTCCGCACTGCGTAGAACCGTTTTACTCATTTTATGAAATGAATTAGAGAAGATATGAACGGTCCGGTTTGCAGGTCGACGCTGGGCGTGTGCGTGTCGGGCGGGTGGGTGTACGCCGTGGGCGGGTTCGACGGCGCGGCGGGGCTGGCGTCCTGCGAGGCGCTGCCGCTGTCGCCCCGCCTCGCCGCGCTGGGCGGACCCGCCGCCGCCCCGCTGGGCCCGCTCACCGCCGCCGACCCCGCACTCGACCCGGACACCCTCGACTCTATCGATATCAACGACATACGTGAGTCACACTTTCATTACTTACTACCGACACTAGAGCCGGCACAGCGATGCTTGCTTCCTGATACCTGGCCGACTTGTAAATACTGCAGTCAAATAATATTTTCAATTTGCACCAGTACCTGTCCACACTCATACAAGTACTTAATGGTTTTGTCGAAATTGCTATAGCTACTTCGCAAAACAATGTGTACTGTTGAACTATGTGGTATAATGAAAAATATTATTAGAAGTTTAGCAGTAAACGCAGAAAAGAATCCGTTCAAGAGTGATTATTAGCCTATCCACTTATCTACACTTACAATTTTACCGTCTGTGGTCCAGTTGGTCAGATACTTGACTTGCAACCGGAAGGTCGCGGGTTCGAGTCCTCGCGGACTCTTTGTCAGAGCCTATATACGTAACACTCGTACAGTGAAGGACAACATCGTGATGAAACCCGCACACCACAAAGTGTGTGAACCCTTTAAGCGCGATGGGCTCTCCCCCTGTCACGTTGGGTTAAATACACTTGGTGAACCGTGGGCATTTGCTTTATTAAAAAGTGCCTCTGCCTACCCCGCTTTGGGATAAAAAGGCGTGAAGTGAAGTGTTTAATTATTTTAGCTCCAGTGACATTGTAGAGTAGGGCAGTTGTTGTGATGTGTGGAGACGTGTTTGTGACGCTATGGTCGTGGTGTGTCAGTGTCGGCGTCGTGGGTCCCGCTGGCGGAGATGTCGACGCGGCGCTCCTCCGTGGGGGTGGCCGCGCTGCGCGGGGACGTCTACGCGGTCGGCGGGTCCGTATACACTACACTACGCTACACTACTACATTATCACAGACTAGTGGACTCGACAGACGTTGTCCTGTGACAGGACTCCTGTCTTAACTATTAACATTAATATCTAGGGTGACCTGTGCCCAGCAGTGGATGTGTTTTTTTTTTCTTTCATAAGAACCTGCTGTCATTAATAAGCACGACAAGGAAGAATTAGCGAAATCGGTCCACCCGTTCCGGAGTTATGCCGTGACAACGAAAAATAGCTTTGATTTTTATATAATGGATATTCATGTGTCACCACCCAGCCCAACTTTTCTCGTCTTGGGGGTCTGTGCTGGTGAGTTAAACCACAACACCACTGCGATCGCCAACCCGACTGCCAAGCGTGACGATTATTGGCGTTTTCCCCAAATGATCAAGGAAATTATCGGGGGAGGCCCTCGTCCAGCAGTGGACATCATGTGGCTGATGATTAAGATATTATCACTTTACTATACTATCACACTAGAAAATGAGGTAACAATCGCAACTGTTTTTTTTAAATTACTAGAAAAAATACTTTTGAGCTGTAAATTGCAATCTTGCAATTTACACATTGCATGTAGTATGGGTAGTGTCCACTGTGGGATTTGGAGATTTAGGTTTCAGAGAACAAAGAATTAACATGTCACTGAAGGCTTATATTGATAATTAAAATGTCTTATTATGCTACATGCGACCGATGGCTCCTTGCGATTTTAAGTTTCTTTGCAATTGCTTTTGGGAATGACGGGCGTGAGTGTGCGTACGTATGTAACATAGCGGTGTTATAGAGTGATATAGAAAGTTTGTGGTGGACGCTGGCACAGATACGACGGGGCGTCGCGGCAGTGCCTGGCCACAGTGGAGGTGCTGGCGGCGGGCGCGGGCGCGTGGCGGCCCGCCCCCGCGCTGCAGTGCCGCCGCTCCGGGGCCGGGGTCGCCGTGCTGGACGGCCGCCTCTACGCCGTCGGCGGACACGACGGTCAGTCGACACGAGCCATACCACGCACGACAACATTCATTCTCGCTTAAGTAGAGGGGGACCCCTTGATGTATTATGATTTTACATTCAAAGTTATAGTTGAAAATGTTATATACCTATTACCATGATAATTTTTTCAAGTTTAAATAAAAAATTTCATACAATGCCAATGAAGTCCTTTATTATGAATATTGTAAAAGCAAAGTGAGTGAAGGTAGCGGTGTTGTGGTGACGCGCAGGCCCGGCGGTGCGGCGGTCCGTGGAGGTGCTGGGCCCGGAGGGTGTGTGGAGCGCGGCGCCCGCCATGCTGCGCGCGCGCCGCAACGCGGGGGTGGTGGCGCACGCCGGCCGCCTCATTGTGCTCGGCGGGGACGACGGACACGCCAACCTCGACACTGTCGAGGTACGTTCTCAATTTTAAAGAAAAAAGAACCGCTTATTAAGCTCCTACATTTATTTAAAGATCTCCTCGATTTATCTATTCTACCATCGTCGACCCAACTTATACCTATTATGTGTACGATCGAATTGAGGAATAGCCCTTTGAAGTCGCTTAAAAACACATGTGCAAACTTCTTCTACGGATGCTATAACTGAAGTCTGGTGAAGCTTCTGCAGTGAACAATTATAGACCAATTTCAATGCTGTGTATTTTCGCAAAGGTGTTCGAGTCACTCTTAGTTCCCCACTTTCGATGGCATTTCAGGAGCATTATAAACCCGCATCAGCATGGTTTTATGTTGCGCCGATGGACGGAAACAAATATTGCTCTATTTGTCTCTGATGTGGTTGACTCAGTTCACAGATGTATCCCCGTTGATTTTATCTTTCCTGATTTTTCGAAGGCGTTCGAGACAGCGTGGATCATTCTGTTCTAGCTCAGAAACTCTCTTCACA
>SJJU01007458.1:0-35545 GCA_012932125.1 Conopomorpha cramerella
GTTTACGACCAAATAAAGACATTTTATGTTGCGAAAAATCTGTTAGCGAAACCCGTCCTTCCGTTTGGTTTCGGATCACAGAAACCAAACCTCAGGGTTTGCGGCTGCGCCACGTGCGTTTGCGGGCAAGTAGGTGCGCGTGCGCCGGTGGTCGTCCCTCCACCGCCGGCGCCCGCCACCGCAACGCAACAGGTTACCAGATACAGACGTTCTACCGTGAAATTACACCAAATGCGACCCATTTCCAGGATACTGATGTAAAAATTGCTTCGGAAATGAAGATGTAAAGGAACAAATACCCATTATTATATTTTTACTTTGCAGTAGAATGCACCAATACACATTGCGGTTTCAACTGGATTTCAGAAAGCGTGATGTTGCTTATAGAAGATTTCAAGCAATACTGGTCGTGATATTATTAATTTGTTTTATTGGTGAAAAAAAGAGTAAGGACCTGAGGTGTTTATTACCCATAATTACTAAAAGGAGTTACATGCTAATACTCGTATTATGCAATTTGAGAAATCTTTCCACCGTTGGATATTTTAATATTTTGTCATCGTTGCCTTTTTTGTCTCGTAATACAACTCTCTCACAAACACACCTAGATAAACAGAAAAATGTGTTTAAAAATCACAAAACTAAACACAGCGTTTGTCTTAGAAGTTACTCAGCCGAGAACAACGGATGTTTCAATTGAAACCCGTTCGACTGGTTCGACCAATTAACATAAAAACAAAGATTGGGATGAAATTTTGTGTTGGGTGATCGAACCTCTTCCTCCTTGGCCGCTTACAGTAAAAAAAGTTAAGACACTACAAACTAGAACCTTCACAGAAGAGAAGTTCCAAGTAACAAAAGATCAATAAATATTGTTAATTGTTCAACTTTGCTTGTCCGCAGACTATGGCGACTGCATGTTTCTACTGAGTATATTTGATGTGTGGACCATCAGATCCGACACGATATCTACCTCATCTAGGCGTAATCCTATAAATGTCATCAGATAAACTTGAGTGCTTAGTGGGGAATATTTATTATTTCTATTTAAGGACATTATCGTCACCCCCGTTATACGGAGGCTCGCTTTGATGTAGTTTTTTATTGAGCAGAAAGTACTTACATTAGGTACTCATTTAGAATTTATGGCGTATGTGACGAACAGGGGAATAATATTGTGGCTGATAACCCTTTTATATTAGAAAAACCTGAACGTATGTGGTTGGGTGCGCTGTTTGAAATTAACAGACACGAAAAAAATTTTAAGTTTATTACTTGATTTTTTAAAAATTAATATTAACAAATTCGCTTTTGCTACATCTACAATTTCAGAAAGTAAGTAAAAATAGTTAACTCGAATAGTATTTGATTAATATTACGGTACAGTTGTAAACAATGAAAGAAGGAATAAATTGTTATATATCGGCATTTTCCAGAGTTCTCGTTATACGATCCGATCTAGCAGAAATTACTTTTATGATAGTGCAGTTCAACTAAAGTTGCATTGAATGAAAAAAATAAAATGTTCTTTCAATATTTTGTATATTTTAATCGTAATTATCTTTCCAGAATTATTCATAAAATGAGATTTAAGTGTCACTTTTTTCCAAAGCATAGCACTCGATACCTCTTTGAGAAATCACTAAAATTGTTTACAATTAGTCTCGCATTTAGGAAACGCTGTTTATAGAAATACAGTTTTCAATTCAGTATACCATTTACGCTATGCTAAACATAGTAGGTAGTAGTAGTATTTGAGAAGATACTTGTAAAAGACTTAAACGTACATAAAAGTAAACTGAAACTTTGTAATGTGATACATATTTTGTAACTACACTCGGGAGCAATGAAAAGTGGTCTGTTGGAAAATGTTTAAAATCTCTAAAATTAAGAAAGCTAGCTTAATTAAATAAACTGAGTTTAAAAGACCATTTAATAGCGTTTAAGAATTTCTATTTAAAGACTATTAAATGGTCTATTAAATTCAATTTATTTCATTATGCTCCCTTTCTTAATTTTCGAGATTTTTAGAATTTTTCAACCGACCACTTTTCATTGCTCCCGAGTGTATATTTTTTTCTTATTTTCATGACTCTTTGTTTATGGATACCAAATCATACATTTGTAAAAACAATTTTATTTAAGGGGTAAGCCTCAAAAATTTTCCTCCCGAAAGAAAATATCGTTTTAAAAAAAACGCTACTACTTTCACAGAGTCCTCACCATATCTCTTCGACAGTTAGAGTTTTATCTTTAAGGGGACAAAAAACGATCAGTGACATCGGAAAAATCTTCGAAGGGCGCCCATAGAGCTTTGACTGACACCGATCGGTCGGATCAAGAGAATATTTATAGTGATGTTGATTCTATGCTTGAATAGCATTCGACATGTGATGAGGCTTAGAATGTAGATCGGGGATTAGAATCTTATGTACAGGTATTAAGGCGATGTAATGTAATGATCCGAGATGGTTGGTGGGCTAGATCTATTATTCTACTTTACATACGTAGATACTAATACGTACAGTAATGTCTGTTTCTCAGAGGGGTAGGTAGAGACTGCAGCACATCTCCATTCGTTATCGATCATTGCCCTGATCCACATCCTGATATCTTTTTATACATACCGATGTAATGCTATTTGACATAAGTATCGTTGGATCATTTTCATACTCTGTCATTGACATTTGTCATCTAGAGGGGTATGTAGCAGACTGCAGATCTCCGCTTGTCATAGTTTGTCGAAATATTTTGGTTACAAGATTACAAATACATATTTTCATACAATTTGACAGTTAACCCAACCAATTAATAGAAACAGGATGTGTTACGTTTTGACAGTCCTTGGCAGCACGAATGTAACAAATTTTAAGCAAGCAGTATTCGTACTGGGGCAAAGTTTTGTAGCCAATTCGCAGTGCATGAGTAATTAAGTTGTTTTATTACATATTGACTAAAACATTTCATTCGTTTCACGGTACATCTGGGAAAACTGATTTTCTTCATGAGAAAATTCTTGATACAAACAGTTCAGTTTATTTGCTATAAATTGTATTTTTAATTTATGATCCCAGTTTATTTCACGGAGACGATGGGAAATAAATTGTCCGTATATAGTTACTATTTTCCGCATTAAAGTTAGACTTTAATGCATAGTTCTATTTAGTACGTGGTATATATCCGTTAACTTCAGTAAAAGCTTTGGAAGGCCCAACTTTTAGTAAAAATATTTTAGGAAAATTTTGTTGAAACATTATTTTACTTTAAGATGTACGAAACTCACGTGTACAATTCATAAAGGACTATACAGTTCACTGTTATGCCAACAATAGGAGTATAGATAAACAAAGAGATCCATATCAGTCAGTTTAAAATATAAGGGTAGGTACGTGGCCCAATAATACTTTCCGGGTACCTCAGGATAACATTTACTTCGCTACTGTTATTTAAGCCGTCCGAAGACCTGAAACTCGGATCCACGACTAGCCGGGGCCCACATGTTAACACGACGTTCAAGGCCGAAAAATTCCACTTAAAGGCGGTCCCACTTAAACAGAATGGGTGTCCACGTCCAGTGTTCCTTAACATCGGTTATCTTTTGCGATCACCATCTCGAGCGTCATAATTGGAACTTGACAATATGACTAAAGCAGTAGGTAGAGTGTTTCAGTGCTAAGGAATATCAAAGCTTATTTTAAAATTTTCTTACTTAAAAAATGGAATGCAGGTAAGTGTTACCAGTCGGGTTATGTGAAATCTCTAAGTACTGTACTTTTAAGTACGTAGAATTGCTATTGTAAAAAGACTTCATTATTTGAAACCACAGCAATCGCGTGATAAAAAAATACCTATATTTTAAGCCCTTCATTGAGCAGCTGACGCGATGTGCAATGGAGCAGCTTTTACTTTACACACAGTGTAACATGGTCTCTGTTTTTCTTCTTACTTAGTAAAGTACAGTCAAGAGATGACTGAGCTCACTTATGTCAGTTTAATGTTTTGAATTATTGAATTGCGACTCTGGGGCCATCCTGATCGCAAAGAAAACTTTGATATGTTCCATACAAGTTGCGTATTAATGGTAAGATACCATTAATACGCAGTATAAACAAAGTCACCTCCCACTGTTTGTCCTAATGAATACTTAAATTTTTAAAACTACACAAAAGATTTTGATGCGGTTTTCTTTAATACATAGAGTGACTTTTGAGGAAGATATATATGTATGATACATGTATATATTAGCAGAAAAACACTGTTAATAATGTACATATATTGGCAAATAATGCCGAGTTAGCTATGAACATTTACTACGGCGACAAAACGGGGAACGAAATTTTGTTTTTAATTTCCATACAAAATAGACAATTTTGTACCTCGAGAGACGTGTCTCCATTTCAGGGCAACAACGTTTCTCAGATCATTGCTTGGGGTCCTTTTACACGCAGTATAACAACTCCACTTTACTGATGTTTTAGTGACAGGAAATGTCAACAAAACTGATAGACCACTATCTTGACCGACCGTACAGTGTTAGGTTGTCGACCGCAAGAGTAGGTATATCCATCTATTCATTTTTTCAAGGCTGCTAAATTATGTACCAATGTATTGCAGGTACCGATACCGAGGTAAAACATCCTATTTTGCTGTCGATAGAGCTTACAACTTTCTCCCTGTCATAGAACACTGCTAAAAATTAACTACATACACCGAAATGACGTTTTGATTAACGACACACTCTTCATAACTTTCATAGTTTCTCTTCTAGAGAGAGGACATGTCGCAAAACACGATAAAATACTATGAAAATAACTATTGTCGACAATTTGGTAGATAAATACTTTTGTGTCATTGATGTATTCAATCTTGGTAGTTTCTTTCAGAAATATGTAAAATATCAATGCCATATGATAGATAGTTTCTTATTGCTACAACACCCAAATGTTTTATTTGATTCAATTTTATTAATGTGTCTTGTTTTAAATTGTCAATTTTGTACAAATATACTCACAGTCACTGTAATATCAATGAAATTTTGAGTGATCTATAAGCTTTTCAACTAATATTGCTGAAAGACTTCCATCCAAATTTCACAAGCGGGATCAGGATCACAAAAAAAACATTATCGAGTATATAGGAAGTCATCGTGACTTGATATTCAAGCAAGCACTTCCCCAACGAATCGGAATTCTTGTTACTGACGAATTTTCCCACAAACTTCGTCTTCTAATTCCATTAGGTTATGTTACACATATTTCCCAAGTATCTTTTCTATTACGCCTTTTCGAGCCGTACGCGTTCATTCGAGATACAATACCAGGGCATTGTCTCAGTTGACACGTTACTTCGCCGTTCTATTTACTAAGCTTTTAGCACACCCTTAGTGAATGTAATGCACGAGTAAATATGACGCTTGTGTGCTGCATTCTCACATCACTTGGACATGTTCTCATGTAGTGCTCTTAGGCGAAAACAATGAACTACCTACTAAATGACGTAGATACAGTGTTAGCACTTAGAATATGCTCGGCTATTGTCGGTTATAATCGGATATGTTTCGTGGGGAGAGCAGGGGTGTTGTGGTTCTGTTTCCAAGTTGTAATAGGAAGGTTACTTGAAGCTTCACGTTCAGTAACATCTAATAAATTGTGTCTTTTTAGGTAAGATTCTATGTGAGGACAACTTCGCTGGCGTTGCTTGTTCGGCATTTTTCGAAACGGTCGTATAATTCTTCAATTTCAATCTTCCCAAAGATTTTAACAGTTTTGCTAAAAAACTATTGATAATCTTACTGATTCAAAAAGCCTCGGAAGTATCTCTGCTCTCGATGAAGAAGCATAAAATTAGCATTACATTGTGAAAGGAGCACACCAAAAGGTCAGAGCAGTGGGAATAAAATCTTAGTGATTATTTGAACGGGGTACTTACCCCTCGATTTATCAAAAAGAAGCAGCAATTCGTGATTATCGTTCTTTGAACTATGTACAAAATGCGATTTTTTTTATTGAAAATAAGCTTTTCCTATAGCCAACTCAATTGCGGTCGAATACTATACGTTTTCAAACTAGACTCTAAGTAACGTTATTTATACAAAACTGTATATTTGTTTTCCATTCGACATGTCTATCGGAGAATCAAAATGTCGTGGAGCAAAAATACACGTAAGTTGCATAGACACAAATCGCGATACAAGTATTTGTTGGATTAACATTTCTTAATCGATCTGATCACGCCACTTCACACCTACTAGGTACAACATTTTCGTATATACCACAATATTATGAGCTATACGTACGAACAATTTCGAAGAAACAAAAGGTCGGCTAATAATGGTTACTTGTAAGTAAGAAGACTATCAGGTCCTTTTGATATCTCAATTACAAAACAGGAAAGGATGGCAGACTTTGACGCGCTCGTAGTCGATATCGAGGTAATATCCCTTAATGCAAATGTCAGCGATAGCTTATCGGAGGTTTGCATTCAATCAGGCAATTTCAGCAACTCAATTAAGAGTCTTAAGGAACGCAGTTTGCATGGAAGATTGGATAAGGAGCGAAAGATAGACAGTTAATAGGTTTTACTAAGCAAGCAAAATGGAATATATCAACATGGCAATGTAACGTTTACCGTATAAAACATGCATATCATGAATATTATACTGCTAGAAAATTACAGAGTAAATATTATTATAGTATTGAAAGGAAATAATTTTATGCGAAATTTAATGTTTACAGAAACGTATCACATGTATTAAATTGTGGTAAATAATAATCATTGATAGGTTACATGGTACAGTAAAATTGTTATTCGCAAGTGTAGAAAAAGTAGTTCCATCATCAAATGGGTTAGAAGCATATCACGGCGCACTTAATTTAATTAATTATTCGATTCAAAAGAGGCTTGACCATTGATTGTTTGTCTTTGGGGTGGTTCTATATCCTATCACTACATACTTAATATGTATTAAAATAATTCGGTATACTAAAAAACGCAGCTTATCTTTAGTTATTACCTAACACTAGCATTGTTTCTTCCTAGTAAAAGTAAGAATGGGATAGCACGTGACCTTAGTCTACAAAGGTAAGAACACGTCGTACATATCTACTTGTCAAGGTATTCCAGTCTATGCCACCTGGTTGTTCTGGTTACATCTGGTGACCGTGAATGAAACGTTTCGGGATATTATTAAGATATTCCAGCACTAATTTCACTAATCAGATTGAATTAAACTGCTGCAAACATTTTCACGTTTATTCATATATCCCTTAAACGTGCTGAAGCGTGCCCGATAACAAGAAGGTATCAGAGCAATCTGTGTCTTGACAGAAATACGATCGGCTCGAACAAAACCGGTGTAAATTAATTCGATTCTTCGATAACGGAAAAAGGTCTAATTAAACTGTGGACCCGTTGGTAAACAAATTAAGATAGAGCCTGAGGCTACAAGGCAGGAAGAAAGAGCACATAAGATAGTTATGAAGTAGGTAGCTTTAATAGAAAAAAGTGTCATACCAAAACAACCTTTAGTACCTATGCCATATCTTATGTCTTTATAAGAAGTACTAAAATCAGTTTCAATACCTCTCAAATAAAACTTAACACAAAACTACAAATAATTAAATCTTCTACGAAGATAACTGGAACCTAACGAAATAATTAATTCTAAACACTTAGTGTGGTGTAGTGTGGATTAGTGAACAAATTAACCTAGGGCTCGAGACCACATGAAGGGAGGAAAAGGGAGGAAAGGTAACGGGTTGTTGAAGTTTTTTAATAGAACAAGATATCATATAAGTCAACCTCTTATCACGTGAGTAACAAATTATTCTCAATAGTGTTTTTTTTATAGAAAATAGTTTTAAATGTTCCAAAGATACTGAATTTACCACCTACTCCATCAATACAATAACGGTTAAGGTGATCTTTTGCGGAGACGGGTGGAACGTATTTTCAAAGCGATATTAGTAAATATCTAATTACACTGTAAACTGATAAACAAGTCCAGAAAGAGCAAAGGCGACAGTTAGTTTTGGAGTAACTTTTTACAGAACGAGGCGTTAGACAAGACAAGCCAGATTAATTTAGTAAATTGTTCTACATCGTATATTAGTTTTGAGGATAAGCACTGAAGATATTGTTATCAAAAGTTGCCCCATTCCATAACTGTTAAAAACTGCATGTTGCACTTCAGAATAACACATGAATTTGAACGTTATCTATATAAACCTGTTCAAGGAAACGAACTCGACAGCCTATGTGATAACAGTAAAACATCTGTTGTCTATTGATTATCCACGAAAGTGTTAACAGGTAGCGGATTATCTTATTCTCTTCTTTATTGAATTTTCTGGTCTGAACACTCTCTGGTCTGGACAGATTCTATAATGATGATTGTTGATTGCATTAATTAAGAAATAATAGTATTTATATAACAATAAGTATATTCATATTAAATGAGTGTAATGAAGTAGCAACAGTAAAATTAAATACTGTCACC
The DNA here is from genome assembly GCA_012932125.1 of Conopomorpha cramerella. Taxonomy (NCBI): domain Eukaryota; kingdom Metazoa; phylum Arthropoda; class Insecta; order Lepidoptera; family Gracillariidae; genus Conopomorpha; species Conopomorpha cramerella. Next base: position 8,498 of record SJJU01007458.1, read on the forward strand.
AGAAACACCGCATTGGGGTGACAATAATAACAGTAGCTAGTGTAGAAAAAAAACACAACAAAGTCGCTTTTAATAAGCTAAGTCATTCAACAAGATAATAGCGGTTTTAAATTAACTTTATCACACATCCCAGAGATGATTCAAGTGACTTTTTTAAACGTATGCTCACACCATCATGTGGGTGCTGCATTGTACTCAATAAAAAGACGTGTTTTATGTCTTTTAAAGGTATAAATAGTATAATAAACAGTCATAAACATTGCCCCTTCGTACAATGAGCCCGGCGTTTTTTAACAAAACTCTTGCATGTAGATTCGTCACACACCGCTTTATTATATTCGTCATACTTTTTACTCTTCATTGAACAGGGCGGAGTGAAAAGTAGTAGATTTTTTTTTTAATTCAATGAAGATTAATGTCTGACAATAAGTTAATTTCACTTGGTGCTGGGTACAAGAGTCTGTTATGGGAATATTGTAATGTATTGTAGTATTCAATAGAAAAATTTAAATAATTTATCTAAGTAAACAATTAGATTTAATTGATGACTACTAAATATTATATAGGTAACGTTTGTTTATCATTGATTGATTTTCTTCTACGATCCTGTAGGCACACAACTTGCTATACGAAGATTGTGGTTATGCACTTATTTATTACTGAAAAACCAACGTATTTTATCTTCAGAACTACGAGTATTGTACACTCAGAAACAAAATCAGTTTGTGGAAATTTTATTTTCTGTTCTAAAATAATGAATCAAATGTATTCCGTCTTAGCACTTTCTTAATGCCAACATTTATACGAAGTTAAAAGCGCACTTACTCGTATTACAAGAACAAACACAGAAACCCTCTAAGCAACACCGAAAATCAAATAAATGCAACAATTGAATAAGTCAAGTCAGACTACACGTCTCATACATAATAGCATAACAAAAGGTCATTCTTGCGACATACTCTCGCGTATTCAATAACCTCTATAGTTCCACCACCAAGTCTGCGGTATTCACACAACATCGTGACATACTGGCTGTTACAAAACTGTCAAACAAAGAACAACGAAAACAAGTTTTGACTTTCCCGATGATGTCCCGTGAAAAAAAAAAGCTCCCACCATACCAGCATTGTGCGACAACCCATATTTGTGTGAGGGATTCGTTACAGTACTAAGCGTGGAGAATACGAAACTCGGCGCGAATACGAAGAGCTGGCTCATTAGTTTGGACCTCAATAATAATCTTTAACATAACCAGGATACACTGAACGACGCTGTAATTGATACTCGAGTAAGAAAGGGCCAAGATAAAGTGGACAAAGAATTAAGAACGCTAGTTATAGAAGAAGACACGCGTGGGACACACACCGAGGCTACAGATAGGGCATACCTAATGTAGACTTTCACGGATAAGTTGATAAGCTATGCGATGTTAAATAGCTAGGTAGGTACATTGCAATGAACCCCATTGGAAGATTCGTTCAAGTGTTTGTTGTCAACGAAAATGTTTGCAGAATTTACGATAGTTACCTTCTAATTGTTGACTTCTAGATAGACGCCTTACAAGATGTGTGAGTTATTGCGACGTCGTGCTCACTGCAGAAATAAATATTACATCGAAACACTCTAAAAAAGTTTTCTTTACTTGTCTATCAATTTCATTTAGACAACGCTGGCAAACGTTTTTTATTTAACGTTGTATTTTTTACTGTTCTACATAATATACTATATAATTATAACTAACGACAATCATGTTAGTAATAAATAAAAATATTATGGCTTATATTTCTTATCGCACCTAGTCATAGATGACCAGTCCATCGCACAATAATCCCTTTTGCACTCTGAATATCACTTAGGGGATCTTTTACGCCATGTATTATAAGAACAATATCTGCTATCATTGTTTTTATATTTTTTAGATTACCTAATAACATCAAAGATGCTATACCTACGTTCAAAAGTTATAATATACGATCAGTTACAAATTACAATGCATAAAAAAATTACATAATTATTTTTTCCCGGTAAACATTCTGCAGAGTTAAGCATTTCGACGCACAGGTTATAGGACAGATAGGCCTAGAGTAATATCAAAATTATTTCAAATGTTGAAGTGTCGACACATCCAACCCTATAGCGTATCAAATGGCTTGAACACAAAAATCAATCTACAATGAAATACAAAATACGAATATTCTATAAATGAAAGGAGTGAAGCAAATAAATCTACTGAGAAACTGTGTAGTAGGGGAAGCGCTTTTGTCTCCTTTAACAATAAATCCATAGTCCATTTCTGAGGGAAAAAAATCCGGAAGGATGTCAATTTTATGACACCATTCATGAGGGCAATTAGTCATAGTACCTACTGTTCTTTCACAGACAAGATTAGTTCAACATTACGTGCTTTGAGCTACATTGTAGAGCTTATAAACTAGTGCGTTATAGCTCAGTTTACATTGGCACTTTTGAAGTAAAGCATGGAACAGCTAGTAGAGAGAGAACTTTTGATATTTAAGCATGATGTGACAAATTCGGAAGCGTAAGTATCATGAACTGGAGGATACTTCCAAGTAAGAGAATTTCTGAGAGAAAAAACTCTAATAACAAATTGATTCTTTCACTCATTTATTCACCGACATTGATATATAAATAAAAGTCATCAGTTTTCTTTTTATTTCTCATCTCTTATTTTTTTTGTTTTTACATTGCGTTTACCGTCTAGTGTCGAAATAAATATTACATTCATTCAGACAAATCCAGCTGAATAGATTTATACTATCATAGTAGTTCATGTAGCTGCGGCTGATACACTTTCAAGAACAAAAGGTCGATCGATCATAAAAAGAAATCATACTTGAACGAAACAATCTACCGATTTGTATCACCTTTTGATAGATCGTTACGATTTGCGTGGGTAAACTAACACTTAACTTTAAAAACAATGAATTTTACGTTACTATAGATCCTAACTAGCTGTGTTTTTACTCGCGTTTTCTTCCTTTACCGTGGGATTTCAGGACCTATGTTATTCAGGATTAGTATGTGTGTGTGTGGTTCACTTAAAAATTTGCTAGATAAATACCGGCATTATCCAAACGTACTTGTGCACCAAAATATAACAGGATCGAGTGAAACCAAGTGCAATTCTCAACTAAACATATATTTAAATATAAACTTCAAACCAAAACCCATAATCCTCATTGACATTTAGGAAGAGTGGAGCTTTTTCAAAAGTACGGCATAAAGGAAGCGCCTTAATGAAAGCAGCAAGTTCATCTTTCAACGCGGCACTAATAAATAGTGCACTTTGGAGGGAGTTTTGGTAAGTCCTATCGTTAGAGGCGCCTTCTAATTGAAGCGGACGGAAGAAGAATCAAAAGGAATGATTGCATGTCACCCTAGTGCAGGGGTAGTGCATTTACAGAGGGTTGGTCTTGGTGTGTGGACAAAATTTACGGTTGGGGTTTGACATCGACGAACGAAAAAAATGAGTACTCAATATTTGACTTCCAATGGTGTACGTTTTATGATGGATATTTTCTCTATTTGGTGTTCAAAATTGTGTTATGAATCTTTCCAGTATTTAAAAACGTTTTATCTTGATAGAACGTAACAACTAGACCAGGACAGAACAATATACTAGAAGCAAGTGTACCTACCTAATACTTACTTACGTATTTGGTAACAAAAATTGCGTAAGCCAAAATAAGTTTATCAGGATCATAATCAAGTGTATATCGAGGGTCAACCTCGTTTCGCAGAATCTTTTGGCCTTGGTTTCCATTTCTTACAATCCTAGCATACTAATCGCTTCATAAACATTCGTCATTTACGACTGTTATCTAGTATGATACAATGAGTCTTTCGAAAGATAAATTCCCACAGTCAAAATATTACTTTATTCCTACGATGAAGTATCAAAGATAATGCCGCATCCAAAGTTTCGAATGTATAAACCGTACCCCATATCTCAACAGTGCTGATACCCGAATATCCGCGGGAGGAATTCCTATACAATTCCATCGCCAAGATTGTGGATAAAATTACTTTATGTAATTTGCTCTATAGGGGAGCGGCAAAGTATTTTGCCCTAGAAGTTTGACCCCCGGGCCGTTTTGCTCTGGGCTGGTAATTGTATTCCACGATTTGGGAAATTCGTCCGTGATTTTAATGGCTCAGCAAACATATTTATGGTCTAAGCCCTTAATTGGCATAATCCTTTGCTCACATTACAGAGTTCGTTACAAGAAAATTAAATCGATTAACATGAAATGTCTAGAAACTTTATCAGATTCAAAATATATTCGGTACTGAAATGTAACTTTTTATTTTGTAGGAAATCAGAAATGACGAGGGGCTTGAAATCCATCAAGAAATACAAACATGGAACCGACTATGGGACCCACCGAGCAGATGCGGCTCTAAAAGGGTTGCGGCACACTTTGTATGGTAGCTCTTCAAAGCGTTGCGCCTGCGCCGCATGTAAACACGCCTCAATGTTGCTAGAACAACAATTAACACTAGTATATTTACAACCAACTTTGCGGTATCATTCTAAAATATTAAGCCACTACTGCGGCTTAAGCAAATACATAAAACACTCATATATATTTCTGTAGAGATTTGGGATTAAAATTTCTACGAATTCGGCCAATGGTCACTGATTTTTCACACACAAATCCTATTCAAGACATCGCGACGTAATGCGACTTAATTCCTATTGAAATTGCATGTGAAATCCGTTTACGACGGAATATAAATGCATTTTAATAGACCAAATGTGACCGAAAACCCGGAGTATTATTGTCGTCACTCGACATTTTTTTTTGCATCAATCTGAAGAGCCCACGCGTGGTGTATTTACTCCCCTAAATAATGTTGCGTCACAATGTGCCACTCGAACGGGATGGATTTTTCAACTTTTTACTGTAGTAACAAACAAAGGTTATTGTTGCACGTCATAAGAAACGCTGGTTTATTCTGCCATTGTTGGTGAACCATTTATCTCCATAATTTATGGTGCAGCGTCGCGAATGGCCGACATATTTGCGTCGACAGCTTAGTAGGTTTGGTGCATTGTGATGGGAGGCCTTTTTTGTTACTCCAATTTACTTCTGAATTCTGGACTCTACTACTGGCCTCCTCCATTCGACACGGCAAGAGTAAATGCCCACTATTAACCATTGTTTGTGGGTTCGTTATGCATGCCGAGTAATTTTCTTTGGTCACCCGATTGTCGAGTTTGCGGTAGTGCAATAAAAACATTTATCAAAGTGAGTGACTGTAAGCCGGTAGGTGTTAACTGCTGGTACGAAGAACAATATGCACTTTTATTACTCTTTTGCTTTTAATTTTACAAATAGCCGGAACTAAAATTGTATTCCTTGTGTGGGTCTGGCTTTGGTGACGTGGCCATGCTTTTCGTTTTTGGGACCTCCGTGTAGATTTAAATGGAAGTTTCCATTTTGGCCTTTCCTTCCTTTTTGAAATCCAGAAGCTTATTAAGTGACTTCAAAAAAGAGTGCTTCTCAATTCGACGGTATATATGCTTTTTATGCTTGTTCACGGATAACCAATTTTGATGATTATTTTGTCGAAAAGGAGGTATTTCAAAGGTCCCGTTATAAGGAAGTAATGGTTCGATGATGGCAGGCCAGATAAATCGAAGGGGACTTTAAAAAAGTCTTTGGTGCTGAAGTAATGGTATTCCGAGTAGTACTGGAAGAATTCGGAACTTTTTTTTTAAATTATAATTGTAAATGCCTCTGCCTACCCCGCTTTGGGATCAAATGGCGTGAAGTGTATTTATTTTTTATAATTGTAAATCTTTGTCTTTATTCAAATATTGCCCTCATTCAAATCAAGTAGCAACAAGGTCAGCGACCATGAATAGAAAAATTAATGACATTTCATAAATTCAAAGCGTTTAATTAATCTAAAATCTTTATGATGTCAAATAAACGTCTATAAAATCAAGAAATATGACTTGTTGATACAACTAACTAGAGCATGATTAGATTAGCATTAGGTACAACATTCAAGCTCCAATTAACTAGGAACTGAAAACAAGCTTTTATCATACTTTATAATCGGATTGCTCAAGTTTAAAAACAAGTTACCTACTGTTTGGAATCGATAAAACAACGTAAGGTAGGCACTCATTAGTATGAGCTGGTAGCTGCCTAATAAAAGTAATTGTTAATGGAGAATGTACACGGATCGATGTATGATGTGTGTTTATGGCTGGATATTAAAATGTTTAAGATTGAACGTATCCTGCACTGTGTATTTTTTTTTATTGCGAAGGGAAAATCCGCAATGGATACCCAGCCGTACAGGGACGTGGTGGTCATCGTTGCTGCATGACGGATGACTCCGGGATCCCAAAAGAACACTGGTGCGTTCTTTGGAGATCCCAGAAAAAGCACCAGTGTTACCTACCCTCTAGTGGCGAAGCTAGGGGGTAAGCCTGTAGTACAAGACAAGCCTATGCCAGGCACATTAACAAATATTTTCAAGGAAATGAAGTAGCGTAAAAAGCATTGGTTAAATGCCTATTTTGCACTACCGGCTTACCTCCTAGCTTCGCCACTACTACCCTCCCTATTTTAGCTCCCTCCTCTCATTTGCACTTTGCGGTGCTGGGCGTGAGTAGGGTACCACACCTCCCTACCGTATTTCCTCTGGGGTAGTTCTAGGTACGTTATCCAGGTCCCAGCTCGGATGACCCACAACCCCTACTTTCCCCCTTTAGTCGCATCTTACTACAAGCAAGGGATCCGCCGTAGCCCTATTCCTCTCCCGTATACCTACAGATTACAGATTGACTGCCTACTATTGGAGCAATTATTCCATTATTTCTGAACCATATTTGACCGGGGTGTAACAATCAACTGTTGACTATATAGTAATATCGGAACCATCGACAATAAAGAATTTTATAAAAAAATCTGTAACAAATACGTAGAAAACGAACAAATGCAACTGCCTTATACCATTATCGTTTGTTTGACTCCTTGTTTTGTGGACTTTTTTTAAAGACGCTCAATCCTGAAAATTTACTACATTTTACAAAAAAAAAACACCTACCTACATGGCTAATTTAGCCATATTTTTTATGATATAGGAATTACTATGAATAGCCACTGTCACATTATGTCAACATTACTTTGAGACATGATAGTATGGCCCCAGGTGTCCAACTCTACACTAAAATTTGACCTGGTTAATAGCAGTTATTGCATGGCGTCCAAAAATTCGCATAAGATGAGCATCTAATTTGGTAAAGATTAACCGATACTACTAAAGTCTGAGAGGTAATGCGTCGTTAAACGTCTTTCAGACTGTTTTCAGCTACTTTTGTCAATTACACGTCAACTACTTTAATTAGGACCATTTGCTACAAGACTTCTGTGCTAATAGTGAAAGGCTTAGGTCTCCTTATCAGCATATTCAAAACTGTAGCTAAAACAGTAAACTCTTAGCTCGTTAGAGTTATCGCAACCCAGTTTCAATTGGCTTTCATTAACTATGTAACTTCTTATTACTCATGTTCATACTACTAATAGACTCTCACCGGCTTCCCTTGTTCCTTAAATAAAATAATATATTGCTACTATGTACTATTCAAAGATTTCCATATGTACTACGCACCAACAATCGATCTAAGAAGACTACCCACCAACAATCGATCTACTTTTTGGCAAAATGTGGTGGTAAAATTTTGCTCAGATTGTGTATGTTCCATATGGAAGTGGCAGTACTAAGCAAAATTTTGTCAAAGCGCAGTCCGCTTACCTCTTTAGGAGACAGGCGTGATTTTATGATTATCTTTATCACTCTCTCCTTTTATTAGTGCAAGCTGCAATACATTTTCGTTGCATTCGTTACATTTTCAGTTTTCGAACACTTAGCCGTAAAAAGAAGTAATTTAACTTGTGTATAAAGCGTGTGAATGCGAGAACATTCAGTCATTTGCCTTCGTCATTTCTAGAAACACCTCACATATTACCATTCAAAACTTATTAATTTACAAACGAACGTCTTTCTAAAATTTGTATAGTTTAATGCTTTATCAATACGAGATTGAGTCAAGCCACGAACGTACATAGCAATTACAACAGTCATGCTTGTATAAGTTTTAATTAATCGCTAAATTAAACTCGTCGTATTTATGTTCGTTTATCGTGGAGACAGACGTCGTATCGTTATTTAGTGCGTTTACATTGGCCCTTTTTTCTGTTATGAAAAATAAAGTGGCAGTAAGTTATACGCCGCCACGTGTACATTGCAAATAGTTTAAAATTCGTTCTATTATTTAAAAAAATATATGAATAATAAAATAGGAAAAGTATAGGATTGAACGCAGTTCCAATAATCCATCATCAGGACCAGATCAGAATGTGTAATGCTTGAAATGTCTTAGGTTTATTTACATCATTTAACTACATCTGAAAGACGAGCTTCAAACATTGAGCTCTCGTGCCTCTTGCTTGTTTACATATAATATTGTAGGAACCTATGCCTATGCTATTGCTGTGTATGTGGCAAACGATTAGGTACCTATAGATCATTTTTTAATGAATCGCGCACAGACATTATTACTGGACTGGTCCACTCGTGACCACGACGCATGCAACTGCGTCGAAACGTCGAGTAAAATAACAAAGGTAAGCTCGAGCTTGTCTTTGGTTATATTCGCGCCTATACACCCGGTGAACAATATTGAGTAATAGGTACCTATAGTTTTCATAACTCTTACAAGCATATTATTATTAATTGGAGTATACCCGTACAAGACCATGTCGCAGTAGTGAATTACTAATTTTTAAACAGCTTGTTAGAGCTCCATTATAATTATGTGGGATTTCAATTCCCCGTGCACCACTTAATATTTAATGGGGAATTTTCCTGGTTACCTATGTTGGTCACCAATTTCATATTTTGTACCGAGACAGATGATAGAAGTACGAACGAAAATCTGTCATATAGACGTCACGGATAAATCCCATTATCGTGGTGCAATGGAACCGCACCTCTCCAAGCACTCACACGGCGACAGACACACGTCAAAGTCACTTAGTTTTAATGCCAATAAAACTTTTCGGCATACCATCAAAAGGCTGACAACTTACTAAATGCATTTAAAAGTTCCATCGACAGATAATATACCTACTTGCGCAATACTCTTTAATGACAAAATATGGAATGTGTAATCGGTAATCAAATTTAATTATAGAAATGTCGCAGACGACGCGTGGAATTTTATTTTGAATTGGGTAATTAATTTTACGAACGGGTAACGTTTTGAACGCTACCTAAAAACTGACACCCACACGGGAAAATAATTTCAAGTATTTATGTATTGATGTGATAAAGTTTTCTTTACGAAATGAGTATGTACTCTCTCTATAAAGTCTCTGCGTATTATCTTACAAACGATTTAATAATTATGTTCAATACATAACATTGTTTTTTTTCTGTGGTAGTTGAATACAAAAAGAGTGGACGGCTGTCAAAATTTCAATAAGTAATAACTATATCGAGGTTCTATCCCGAATGAGGACCACGTAACTATGTAGTGTTAGCGTGTTTAGTATTAGGGCTATTATCAATTATACAATATGTGGTGTTTTCCATAACAGGCGACTGGCTAACGAAAATATATAATGTATACTATTACAAGGAAGTTTAATAATATTAAACAACCTTAACACATGACAATCTTCGAATAACGTAGGTTCTTAGTTAATAAGAAGCTGAAGCAACATTGTATTCCGTTACCAAGTAATATGGCGAATAGAACATGTTTCACCACCCCAGCCTAACTTTTCCCGTCGTGGGGGTCGTAAGAGGCCATACACGGACCTCTCCAGAGGACGGGCAGCAGCGCTCTCTGTAAGTCAAATCACAACACGACGATCGCCAACACACCTGCCAAGCGTGGCGATTATAGGCATTTCCCCCTCCAATTGATCATTGGGGGAAGCCCTTGTCGGAGATGTATCTGACGATGAAGTAACTTTTAAAACCATAAACCATAGCAATATTATAGAGTCATCAAACACTACAAATATTGCCAAATAACCCTTTTGTGTAACATAAAAGCTAACATTATATTATAATAATAAATATTATTTGTACGTAGACAAATCATCTTCTTTCAAAAATGTGAAAGCACCCAACCAGTTCTTGCCCGATTCCATAGAGAGTCAATTCATTTATTCCTAATGTAAATGTTATAGAAAATTTATGTAAATTAATGTTATTACATTACGCCTGATAGCAATTTAAACCTACATAAATATGAATACTGCATACTCAGTTATATTTACGTGGCCAATATGAATAAATATCACTTTTGTTGAAGACCGCGAGCATTTTGTATGGAATTGAATGGTTGCGCTCTCCCCGCGCACTTATTTTGATTGGTTGGATGAGAAAGATCTAGAAATACTTACTATAATTTGATTGTATTGCTATTGAAATTAGTATTGTGTTATTTATTGGAAAGTTAAATTTGGACTTTATTAACTAAGTATAATATGTTTTCGGACCTCATAGTTTGACCTGGTGTCAACCATGACACCAGGTCAAACTATGCTTTGAAATATGTACGTCGTTTAACGTTTCCCAGAAGGAGAGAGGCAGAAATAATAGACCACCACCTGACTACAAACCTCTGTTGCCTAATTGAGAATTTACTCCTTTACAAAAAAAAAGTATTGTTTAGGACCATGTTACTATCTCTTTCTATCGCTTATTAATTTCTTTTAATGCGATAGTAGCATAAAGAGAAAACGTACTATAGCGTCCTTATAACTAAGGGGCCATGAATTTTGGTTGTGAAGGATATGTTTAAGTAGGTTGTATCATTAATATTGACACTAGTTTTTATAAATTACTACTGTACACCACGGTGTTTCCTGTTTCGATGCTTTATCCGATAAAATATTGGGTAATATCCCAGCAAAGTTTCAATTAAATACATCCAAAGTTTTACTGTGAAGAAGACAATGACACTCACACTTTATATAAGCATCATAAATCTTTCACATTTATAAAATTACCTATTAGGAAGCTTCCTAAAAAAACCTACATGCACAATAAGGTATTTATCCTAAATAAAAAGGATGATGTAAATATAAACGTTTGGAATTTATTATATTTGTTAAAATGTGTATTTTTTATCTATGTTGGCATATCATTCGACTTTGGCTACCTACCTACTTGGTATTCAAAGAAATCTTTTGTTGCTCCTGCGTTTTGAATTTTGTCAAACAAGTTTAATTCACTCACACGAAGAGTTAATATTAGGGATAAACAGAAAACAGAAGTATTCTACTGTATGTAAATTAATCATACGGAGGGTTTACTTATCTAAGAAAATAAGTAACTGTTGCGACAACTGCGCACGCGCAACAACGATAAACTTTGTTTTACCAACAAAACCTAATTAAAGTTAAAAAAAATCACCATATTTTGACAAAAATTACGACGCCATTAATAAAATTATGGAAACAGAACGACTCATTGTAGTAGCAAACATTTATGTTAATTGCGCTATCAGTAAACTTTATCACACGACCCGTAATTTCTTAGAAACTTAACAAAGCGTCAGTCATAATAAGAATTATCATTTTGACCCACAAAAAAAAAAGTAATGTTTGACACACCTAAGTTAGGAGCGCTCAGTTCTACAATGAAAATACTCTCGGGGAGATTTTAATCCGTACCTTTGACCATTTATTTACATAATCCGCTGGCATTATTCTCCTCATATATATACGTTCCGCACTTGCGTGTCCGTTGGTAGTTTAGACTCCTATAGACTTTATAAGGTTACCGATTAATGTCTTAATAACACACCACTCTGTTTGCTACTTCGTACTTTTACCACAATGTGGGACCTTTAATTAAGTAAATTGCTTTATCTGTTGCCATAGACAAAAGAGGGTGGAATTTATTACAATTGTTTCGAAGATCCCTATCTACAACGCGGCTATACGGGTGTCTGATATATTAATAAAATTGAATTGATTTGGATGATTCCCAATCTGTTTGCTCTAGTTATATTTTGAGGGCGATATGGATTACTTCGTTAGGATGATATCTATAGATTGATATTAAGGTAAATGTTTTTAAATTGGTGGTACGAAACTTACCACAATAGATATTACTAATTTAATGCTATGATGCGTGACATCTCGTATACGCTGGCTCGGCCATGTTCTTCAACGACCGGCTAGATTTTAGTTAGGCGACTAGGAAACCGATGTCTTCAGACGACCCTGCCTGGAGCCAGAAAGAAGAGACTGCGCAAGAAGCATCAGGCTAACTAAGAATTACGCCGACGACTATGCGTGGTAGAAAATGGGTGAAAAGAGTGTCGGAAAGCTGGCCCTGGATACCGGGATTAAGGCTAGGGAGAAGTAGAAGGTGATCACCTTCCTCTTCCTTCTTAGCTTAGCATCTGTATATATATAATAAATGACGTACTCCTCTGAATTCCCCCATGTCATCAGTCTTGGTCGTACATTGAACATCATGTAGACATAAAAATATGACGCAATTTTTTGTCCAATGTATGATGCCCGTTTTTTGCACCACAAAATCTTAAAAGCATTCATTGTAATAGATAACAATACAGCTCTAATGCAGCTTAGCACGTTACTAATGGAACGAAGACCTCATTTCTAGATCACACGTCTCATGCATTCCAGGAACCTGGCATTATGTTTTTGCTCCGTTAACATCTAACCTTACATGAAGTCTTTCTACTCGTAGTAACGCACGATGTGTTCACGTGTTTCTGTTGTATACAACTTGTGGAGAAAGTCACGACAAACTATTTTCGTAGAGTGAATAGGTACTTTATGATATTGATATATTTAGTACCTCTGCCTACCCCGCTTTGGGATTAAAAGGATTGATGTATGATATAGGTATTCACATGCATCTGTTCAATAAATAAGTCAAATATTAAGGACATAAAAATATAAAGACTAAGAAGACTATGGAGACAAAAAAAACTAAAATGAGAAACATGTAAAAGCTTTTAATTGCTGTGTGCAGTTCAGCGCCGAACGATGAAACCGCCGATTCAATATTAGAAAACTTGACTTTACAATAGCAATAAACTAAAAGTTAATTAATTAAAGGAAGCGACCCGGAATTACAACAGGACCGTTATCAGGGGTATAAATATTATGATACGTCCAACACACTTTCCAATACCAAATTGTCTACATGTTACATGGTTTAAATACCTTTGATTGTTTTCATAGCCTATTATGGCGTATCACTCCTGACCAATTTATTGGTTTAAAATTATAGTACACACATCAAAAGTGTCTAGGGATCAAGAACATTTTTAGCTCTAAAAAATCTAATTTATGTAAATCAAATCTAATCTTCTGGATTGGTCTCCTACCTAATTCCTCATGCCTGTATCAATGACTTATCGACACATTTTGAATAAATTAAGAATTAATTCAATTTTTGTAAAATATATTCTTGAATGCAATCTTCTAAAATGTACTTGATCCCTAGACACGTTTGATGTGTGTATTCTAAATCGAGATGCCAGGGAAAAATACTCAGTACTACCAAACGGCTGGTTTCGCGAGAAGTTATACAATTACTGTAATTAGGATGGGATACAACAAAATTACACTGATATTTAAAAAATACATTTTTAATTTAGAGATGAAGCCACAAGATTTTTTTACACGAAGACTATTTTAAATAAAATATGATTCAACCTATGTCTGTCTGTCTGTCTAAGTATTCACAATATTTATTTGTCTTACGATTAATTTGTCTTTATAATCCTTTTGAGATTTTCGAGACTTAATCACAGGTTATACAAACCTTTATTCGTAGGTTATTCACATATTTGATAATGGTGATTATAGGTCTCGTTTGGTTTGTTATTTATTACGTCTGAATCGATGTAAATTTGGCTTGTTTTTCCATTTTATATTATTGTATTCTAATTTACATTCAAGACGTTTCATTTTAGATATTCACCTAATTGGATTCCTATGTCTTTTTTGCCACCAACTAGTTAGTAATTATAATATTTATTAAAAGTCTAGTCGGAAATGACGAAGGAGTTATCTAAAAAAAGATTTCTCATATTAGACTAAAGTAAAAGGTTTTATTAATCTACTGGCTGTTCCGCGCGGTGTTACTAGCTTTTTCCCGTGGGAATTTAGGGATAAAATATAGCCTATGCTACTCAGGAATAATGTAAATAGCTTTCTAACACTGAAATAATTTTTCAAATGTGTCCAGAAGTTTCGGAGCCTATTCAATTCAAACAAACAAAAAGTCAAACCTTTCCTCTTTATAATATTGGTATAGATGAACATCGGTATTCTCCATTTGTTGATAGCAATCAACATGTTACTACATTAGGTATTTGCTAATGTTAGCAACAAATGTGGCAACTGTTTTCAACTGTTTTTTATTTTATTTTAGATCTTCATCACAATTTAGCTTGCTTTAAGATCATACACCTCCTGTCTGTCTCTAATAAGACGATGGGTTTCGGTAGCCGCCACGATAGTTTATAATGTGAGCTGAAGCATTTTTTGTTTGTAACATTTATCTTGGGTTCCTTATGCTATAAACTGTGGTTACATTACAAATATAAAAATGTACAAATACTATATTATGTACAAATACTATATTATGTACGAATTTACCAACTCATTTGAAGTAAAGGTAAACTACATAGACGAGTACATACTGGAGATAATAAGTTTATCAGTGACTTCGTTCATTAATTACTAAAGTCACTGTCTCATCCAAGGGTTAAGTAATCACATCCACAGTCGATTGTTTCTCACAGCAATAAAATGTGACCACATTTCATTGACCATTCCATTGATTTTAATTGCCATCATTTATATAATTGCTTTATTGGTACTGACTTTCTAGTCAAAAGCTAGTCAATGGATTTTTATGTCCAATAAAGATTATTTTTAAATGTACTGCCTCTAAGTGGTATGGTGACGAGAGATGGCTATGGTACTTCGGGGTACTTAGTGTGATAGTCTCTTGCTACCATTATACTAATTTTTAATTGCTAAGATACAGATAGAGTGATCACGTGTTCGCTTTAGACGGTTCCATTACTATCACATCACCCTATGAGTTTACCAATGGAATTTACTTACACGCACTGTTTTTGGTGAAGGAAAATATGAATAAACTAACAACTAGACCTAGAGTCATGGTGGAAGGTTACATACATACACATTATATGTGACGCTTGCTTCCCAGAAGGGTCATCATTGACCTCCCTGATCTCGGGAAATATCTTTTGTCTCTTCTCTTCTTTTGTTTAGGATACAGTACGGATTCAGTACGCAAGCCGCCTTCAGGTCACCGCAATGAATGTCCTTCTAGTACGAATCCCTTCTCACTCGGCCTTACATTACATTTATCAGTATGTAACTCGTAAATGTAAGGTTAAGAAATATTTCATATAGAAGCCTACTGTGTGCTTTGTGTGGCTTAAACGTGTGACTTATAATTTAAAAACCTTCAGTAAAACATACAATATAAAAAATGATTACATAGTTACAATTTTTTAATTTTTAAAAGTACTAAGCAGAATAACTCGGTTCATGGATCATATTTAAACCTACGTGACTGGTGGTGAGTCTATCGCCGGATATAAAATGTCACAAACATTACGATAATGATGAGACAACTTTTTTTTTATTGCAGATAGAAAAACGTTTGGTCACCATCCTGTCTGGTGCTAAGTTGCGACGTGGTCTACGATGAAGCTTTTTATGGAACATATATATTTTAAGAGGAATGATTTTATTTCAGCACCTCATATAGCTCCCCTTGTCAGCCCCTATGTATGCTGAGATAGTTATTCAAAACTACGCAACGGATTTTGATACGGTTTTATTTACATACATACATACATACATACACTTCACGCCTGTCTCCCAGAGGGGTAGGCAGAGACTACAGATCTGATGCGTTTTATTTACATAGAGTAATTAATTAATTTTTAAATTTCATAATTCTTGAGGAAGGTAAAGCCAAATACTGTTAACAAATATTGGCAAAACAACGTTTTCCAGTCAGCTAGCAATAGAATAAAACACAAACAATTATTAAACACCAAGACAAGTCAACACGCTGTCTCACTTCATTAACATTAATCTCAAATATTACATAGAATCCAGCGTTACAGCACTGCAAAACCTTCAACATGCTCGAATTTTGTAGTTAATATTTCAGTAGATAATAATTAGTATTTTTACAATGTGCCTTTTTATGCACAAAATTCAACATGCTCGAATTTCGTAGTTAATATTTTAATAGAGACTAATTAGTATTTTACAATGTGCCTTTTATGCACAAAATTAAAAAAACATAAAACACTATCTAGCTTCAACCCATGGACTAGACTCTTCGTATTACAGCTGACGTGTATGTAGGACAACTGTCGCCGAAACATGATGCGTTTACGCACTGATTAAGTAAAAACACTTGCGTCGAACATAATTGTGCACTCTTTTTATTAAACTTTGGAAAAAATCTGCTTTATACATTTTGCCATAGTAAAGTTTACTTAAGTTATTACTGTACTGTTTACTTACTATGTGAGTACATACATACAATGACAATAACTTTTAGCGTGTGATTAAATTTGCACTCACTTTAAAAGTCAAGAAAATCTCTTAATGAAAGTTTCCCTTTAAACAAATTCAAGAAGTGGATAATCAAGAAAGCATTTGAATATTCTCGCATTTTAAGTTCATTTATTTACATGCTAGTAAAGTTTAATTCCGAAAACATGGTCACTGTTAGAGAAAAAATAACCTTTCACTAGCTCGTCACCTTATTATCCTTTCAGAACCCTGAGAATCCCTTACCTCGTCCCTTATGTCATGTATTGCAGAAATAAAACTAGTATCATTTTTTCACCTCACAATCCTGAAACTGACACTTTGTATAAGTAATACAAAGTTTATTTTAACAATATGTACACCTACAATTTGCAGTCAACCAGTAAGTATGCTTTTGGTTAATTTTATACGGTGACAGACAGACACAAAAGAATATTCCTAGTTGAGTACAAATGTTGTTTGTTGTATATTGTTTTGTATAAATAGTTTGTGTTGCAATTTGTCACGTTCAAACAATTGCGATTTGTGCGGTAGCAAGTGGTATGTATTATTATTCAAAGATTCCCCGTAAAACTTTCCAATTTAAACAATAACCCAATTTCCTTGGTGGTCAAAGGATCGTAAATTACATTGACAAAAGACCAATCCATATGGCACTGCTTGAACAAGCTTTTGAAGCTTAAATAAACAATATTTTGCTACCGTACCCTATTGCTGCAATTAAAGGTAACAGTTGTGCTCAAAAGGGGCTTAGGCTGGTTGTACACAGCCAGTTTCTGCTAGGATCTTGTTGTACGTTGTTATGTTTGTACGTTGGTATGTTTTAGGGTACACCAAATTATATCTTTATTACAATTTGGTTTCCTCAAATCCTTGCTTGTTAGAATTAAAGTTTGATAGCGTTTATTTGTAACAATTAATATCTTTTCCATTCCAAGTCGCTTTATTTGTGGCAGTAAAATATTATAATTAATAATCTGTTGTTAAATTGTGGATAGCGGAATATTATTAGGATTGTAGGTATATCGTGAAAATAGAATGCAAGGAAAATAAAATCCAAAAACTAAAGATTCGTCACATAAGCTAACGATACTTGCTGAGCATACGTGGTGTGTGTGCAAGACATTTGCCGACAACATCCCTCAACGCAAGTTAGCAAGCGGCCTAAATCTTGACAAATGGCGTAGAGAAAACACGAACAGTAGGAGAACAATAAAATTTTTGGTAGCTACTTGTGTCCGACTTCCGTTAAATGAAATAACGACTCGGGTACTACTGTCTAGGGCTTTGTTCTTTGTCTAAGGCGCAGTGGTAGTCCGTCTATTTGTGTTGGCTGCCCACTGGGTGTTTGTGTTTCCGAGAAAGCCTTTATGTCTAAGAAGCTCCTTTATACTGGCGCGTTATTCTCTTAAGCTGGTCATTCTGTACACTCCGCTTGCTTTGATGAATGCACTCATCTCATTTGCCATTTTTAATCCTTCGCAAGAAAGGATTTTGTTAGTACAAAAATTGGGTAGCCGACCGATACGACCGGCGTCGACTAATGTATTATCCTCGTAATTCTTAACTTTTCCGAAAGAGATTTATTTTGTGAATATTATATTTTTGTAATTGATATTCTTTAACGCTACCGCCATTGCTTGTTATTTTATTTTGTTTGGTACAAAAGGATTCGTATTAAATAATATACTAGTACGATATGCCCGCATATTTGCCGTATGATCATTTAAGAATTGAAATTCTCAAGTCTCTACTAAATAATGAATATGAAACAATAGAAGAACCCTTCTTCCATTTATTAGTATTATGGATAAATGTTGTCACCAGTGGTTTGAACTTCGTTTTTTTTAAATAAAAGTTAAGACACTCCAAAAAGTACACCATCGTCATCAGCCTATATTCATCTGCTGCTGGACTGAGGCCTCTCCAGTTGCACTTCACGTTGAATTGTTTTCGTCTTCTCGCACCCTGCTTCTGCCAGCTATCTTTCGCAAATCATCAGTCCACCATGGCTGGGGGTGACCGTCCTACACTCCATTTGTCGAACTGAGATCTCTACTGGTCTCTACTCGAGAACTCATTTCTGACGGACGGCCATAGAACCAAAAAGTATTCCACCAAGTGCTAGAAGAAAAAAGAATATCAGTAGGTCTACATTTATCTATTACTTACATTCATAAAAGACCTCCAAAAAAGAGTCATCATCATTGACACATGATGTCCACCGCTGCACGAGGACTCACCCAATGATTTCTATGATAATTTGGAGGAAATGCCAATAATCACCACGTTTGGCAGGATGGTTGACCAGTGTGTGTGGTAGTTTAACTCACAGAGAGCGCTGCTGCCCGTTCTTTGGATAGTTCCTTCAAAATAGTAATATTGACTAAAACATTCGATTTCAAATATTAATTGTACCATTCAATTACAATATTATATTTGTGAATATAAGTATATTTTTTTACCATTAGATGTAAGTGACGTAAAGCAAGTTACTTCGGAATTCCAGAATACGCCTGGCCAGACTTGTTCTTGTGCAGTTTTTTTACAAAGAAGTGGAGCAACATAGACACCACCAATCTTTTGAGGAGTCTAAATGTTTGGCGGATTATTAAACCTAGAGGCATTTCGTTTAAGTCTGGCAAACTTTACCTAAAATATTACATTTTCGAAGATAAATATACTTTGCCATTTTCTAGTCTTTTGACAAAGAGGGTTTACAACACAATAACACAATATCAACACACGTACAGGATACGTAATATCCACACAGAACAATGACCTACATTGTGATTATCTCGGACGATTTGCTACTTTTGTTCGTAACAACAACGAATCGATCACAAATTCTAAGTTTCATGTTTCCACACAATAGACCCCATGAAAAGGACTGTGTTGTCACAAAAACATCAGGTATATCAGATATCAATACGCAATTTATCTTTCACAGGGGCCGAAGGATACACTATCTCTGCCTGTGACAAGGAAACTGTTTTGAAATTGCCGGCAAAACGCAATTGTATATTCGTGTGTTGGTCACAGAAAAAAAAATAAAGAAAGAAGTATTTAAAAAAAAGTATTGTCCCATTGCTTGCACAGATTATTATCTTGCTTATTGAAAGCTTATCTCGTCTTTGAGAAATCGATCGTACTAAACGTACTGTTCAGCTGCTTTGTAAGTTACAGTTCGTTTTCTAAGTTTCCTAAACGCAATATATAATTTATTCAACCGATCGGAAATGAAAAGATTTATTATCACGTAAGCTCTGATTTGAACGTGTGGTAGTAAAGTAGAAAATATAATCAAATTCAAAGATGTTTTTTTAAAGTTGTATAGTTGAGACATACTTTTGCGTTGTTCTCTGCTAGTCTGGGTATTAGAAATAACGACATCACGTGAATTGTGGACGTGGGTGCAGGTAAGTACAGTAAGATCGTAAGGTACAAACAAAATATAGTTTGGTCAAAGACCTAAATAGGACTAAAAAATATTTTCTAGGTAAATTTCAGAATATTTAATACCACAAGAAAGAAACTACAGTCATATTGTAACGTTGAACCAAACGAAACATTACAAGAAAAAATAGTACAAAAGAGCAGCTGAACTAGAAAATGATTGCCAAAAACGTTTTTTAATTACCAAATCCATAAAACGTATTGAACTTCGAGGAGTGACCGATGAGCCGTGACTGAATAAATCGTGGGACTATCGCAAACCTCTTGAGGACAGAAACACTGACATTCAAACGAAAATCGATTCGTCAAAGCCCATACGAGAATCGTATGAGTTCAATGAAGGCGCCTCCTTTCCGTTTAATAACGGTAGGTGTGGCCGAGCACTTCATAAATACTTTAAAACCGTACAAAATCCAAGACTTTAATTTGCACGGTGTCTTTGTTGAGGGCCGCGGACGCGTTTCACGCTCGATCGACAGGGATGGAGCGTCCAGCTGTCATCCCGACCTCGGACTATGACAATCTCTTTGTCCTCCTACAGATACGACTTCATATAAATGCAGTTTATGTGAATTCTACGAAAAAAGAATGAGCTCTCGAGACCCGAATCTCGCGCAAAAAAAATCCTCCTTCTATTGTAACGAACCTACACAATGACGCGTTGGTCGTATCGTTGGCACATTAAAAAGTATTCATATGGTACTTTTGTATGAACCGTTCCTTTGTGTTCAATGGCAAAAATCTTGACACTGCTACATTTGTCATTTTTGTTACCTCCCATCCCTTAAATGAACCGCGATTTTTGATAATGTGGATGGCACGTTTTGGATCTCTTCGACGTATAACGGAAACGTTGTCTTTTCTTTGTCGCGTTAGATAGATACAAAAACCTTCCAGACAATCATGGATAACTTCTTTTTTCCTTTGTCAAATTCAGAGAAGCGGAAAAACAATTGCCAAAGTTAATGAACTTGAAGTTTTGGTTGCGTAAAGGTAGCGGCGGCGCATTGACTGGAATGGTTGCGTTTGGGTCATGGTTTGATTTTGGGAAATGGAATCACGGATTGTGCTAACAAGGCGTGTCTCTTCAACGTCTGGTTTCAATTAAACGGTAATGCAAAAGTGCAATGACCAGTAATTGTTCTGCGTGATGACATTTGTAGAAACACAAGGTTCTTAATGCCGATTGAATTTCATGGTAGATCGTAAGCCCAATGGAACATTAATAATTTTATTTATAATCCTCAACCAATCCAACCCAATATTTTTTCTACGGCCCACTTTTCTTAGAATTGAAAATGAACTTTTCCAGTGGTCATTTGGAACACAACTTAGTTGCCTTCACTGAAACAACAAACAAGGAAACAATAAACCTTCCGATCAATTTCATCGTGCAAAAATAGAATAAATTCCTTATAAAGGGAGCAAAAAGTAGACAGTTTATCGTTTGGAAATAATGTTCGTGAAGTTTCGCAGTTTGTGATTGGCCTGGGGAATGTTTTTCTAAGACAATGCACATCAAAGGATTGCCTTTGTGTAGTATGAGGGCGCTATGCGTGTTTTCTATCGAAGAATTTTGATCACGCTCTAGTTATAAACATCTCATTAGCTTGCCCGGTGAGTCTCGGCTGTTTTTATTGTCTCTTAACACGTGTGTTCTTTAAATTGACGAGATCACGCCAAAATGGAATTATGTTCTTACAACAACAGGGATTTTGTGAGGTATTTTTTACTTGTTGCATCACATTGTTAGTGCTCTACTTACCGTGGCGTCACTAATCGAATTAAAATAGGTACGTGATGTCAGATCATGTTTATTGTCCAAGTGACAAGAACAAGTAAAAAAAATATATTTTTAATAAAAACTTTTACCAAGATAGATGAAACTTATATTTTGCCAAAGCATTTTTTTGTAGCGGTGACCTAGTCGTTACCATTACGCCAGTCTCGGTGTCCAAGTTGTAGGCTGTAGGTAGGGTCTTATACAGAGGGTTTAATTTTATTGCATGTGTACCAAAAACTCTTAACAACGTACGGTGAAGGAAATCATAACGAGAACAATCGTATACTTACCAAAATAAGAGCGAACCTTTTAAAGACCATATACCAACTGCCAGATGGACTAACAAACTCTACCTAGAACTCTTTGGCAATAGAAAAGAAGGTAGTATTCTATTTTCATTCCGTACAGCAGTAGATAATAAAATTACATTATTTGATATGGACGCTAGTAACCAAGTAGCGTCGTTTGTTATGTACTAGCGACTAGCTGCGACTTCGCTCGAGTACAATGTTGGTACTTAGTAAAACTAAAGTTATCAGTGCTTCCCTACCACGTCCATTACGCATTACTATGAGTAAACCTTCCTCTTGAACTCTTCACGCTTTCTATTAAGAAAACCATACCAAAATCCGTTGCGTAGTTTTAAAGATACAAACATACATAAGGGTAGACAGTGGGAAGAACGACTTGGATTTATACTTACAAGCTATTTCATACGCGTTGTTTTAGCTTTTCATACAAATTTTAACAAGCTGTATATCACACTCTTGCCAGTATGGTTCTAAATCCCTTCTTAGCGTAACCCCACACCGATAAAGGAACCTAAGTACTCGAAACCGGAGGTCATGTATGAAAAGATGTATGAATCTAGATGAAGCGAAAGGGGTATAACAGGACCGTGACAAATGGCGATCTGTAGTCTTTGCCTACCTTTATGGGAGACAGGCGTGAAGTGTATGTATGTATAATTATTCCCCAAGAATCACTCTATCTAACAAAGAAAACTGCATCAAAATCCGTTGTGTAGTTTGGAAGATCTAAGCATACAAAGTGACAAACAGCGGGAGGCGACTTTGTTTAATACTATGTAATGGAATGATATAATAAACGAATTGATGAATGCAGAAATTATTATGAAACGATATCTCTCATAAATACACTGTAAAGTATTGATACTTGTTACTGTAACAAATGCTATTAAAATACAATACGCCAGCGACGACGTTTCTGCAGTTGTAATACATTTATATTTTCACTTCTCTTTTTCTTGAAAACTTTCACTAAAGATTGATTTCTTTCCACGCACGAACTATAAAATGACAAAAACACTACAGCGCCTTGAGTAAACAATCGTGAAATTAAAGAGGGAAATAAATACATTTATTTTAGCGGTGATACTATAAAAAATGAATGCATTTTTTTTCTGTCACGCTATGTTACTTGTAGATGACGTGATATGGTGATGGAGCAAATTAACGCTCTTGTGTACTTACAAAAGTACTATTGACTAAAATCAATAATAAAAATAATAATCAATGAAAACTGTACAGAGTAAACATTACTCATTATTTATTTAAGTTGTGTACTGATTTTGGAATGAGAAGAATGATGAAAAAATAAATACGTACACTTTTTAATCCCGCTGAATGGGCAGAGGCGCTTGCTAAGCAAATGTCCCCGCTTCATTAAGGCAGGGGTGAGCCCATCGTCGTTATAGGGTTCACAAACCTTGTGGTATGAGGGTTTCATTACGATACTGTCCCAGAAAGAGACCCATTGGTACACGCCTGCCTTGCGGGTTCGAGTACAGTAGATCTCGAACCCGCAAGACATATCCAAGAACATACCACTAGGCCACAGATGCTCCCACTAGACCACAACCGAATATTCCTGTGAACGATGTTTCTTCCATTATAAGTAATTATATCTAAAAGGGTACAAAATAGATTATTGGGCGATGGGTTGGCCATCTATCACACATGTCCTTAGTATCTGTCCATCAAAACCCCAACTGTCAAACTTAAAGTAATCTAGGAGACATCGTGCATTCAAAGATTCTGTCCAACCCATTAGAGATTACCGATGTGTGAGTTTATGTACTTGATTGATGTTTTAGTGTCACAGGAAATGTTATTAAACTACTTTCTTGGTAGTCCACGCCTTTCACAGTACAAACCTTTACAGTACGGGGTGTACTGCAAGGATCTTATGATGAAGGAAAACAGCGTGATACAATTCGAACGCCATAAAATGTGACAGGTAATGAAGAACCCTTTAAGGGCCATCATCAACATCAGACATCTGACGTCCATCACTGCTGGACGAGGGATTCCCCCAATGATTACCATGAAACTTTGGGCGGGGGGGCTGCTAATAATCGCCACACTTGGCAGACGTGTTGGCCATCGCAGTTGCGTTGTGGTTTAACTTACAGAGAACGCTGCTGCCCGTCCTGGAGTGTTCTCTCGGTCACCTCTTAAGAACCCCGCGACGGTCCGGACGGAACAGTTCGGCTGGGGTGATGACACTGTATCATATTGTATTATATAATATTGTTTTGTTCTATTAGCTGCCACCACACGGGAACCGTAGGGCTTTTGTCTATCTGGATTTGACACTAAAACGCGTTATTGCATTTCGTACACATTTATTTTTTAGTTCATTAAACCATTGGAAAATTTAATACCTATTTAAAGTGTATGGTAATTCAATACGTGTTGTGAGAAAGAATTCGCCGTTGTGTCTCGTTGTTTGGTGACTTCACACGTTTACGCAGCGCGGCGCGATTATTGCACTTGAACGAACGCTGAGTTCACGTTGGGCCATTAAAATAATCAGGCTATATAATTGTGTAAGATAACAAAGACTCATATAGTACATAAATAAAAAATCCAATCTGTACTTTTGTTACCAAATGACACTACACAGTACTAAAATTGAAAATCATAATTATTTTCGTAAGTTGTTACGTCATTACTTAACTTGAAGAACATTAAAACAACATTTGAAAAAAAGTCTTAATATAAAATTGGCGGCGAATACATGACGACGTGATTTGAAGTACGATCTTCACTACATAA
The DNA here is from genome assembly GCA_012932125.1 of Conopomorpha cramerella. Lineage (NCBI taxonomy): Eukaryota > Metazoa > Arthropoda > Insecta > Lepidoptera > Gracillariidae > Conopomorpha > Conopomorpha cramerella. The sequence goes on from SJJU01007458.1 coordinate 33,481, forward strand.
GCAAACAAGAAATCGCTTCATCGAGCAACCGAACATTCCCGTGAAAGCTGTACCAGCCTATTTTATTTTCTGCATGATTTGTAGCTCGCAAACATCCGTCGATTGACGAAAGGCCTTCCAACCCTCTTATAATTAAAATACAATAGTGCTATGATGAATAGCTGCGTTCAAAAAGTCATTGATGCTCATCGATTTCCAAACAATAACGGGTGCGCCTGCGCAGCGTGGTTGCGCGTAACCGCGCAATGTCGCGCTCCGTCGACCAAAACACGATCGTGGACTGCTACACTTGTGGGTTGACAAGTATGAAATTTTGATTTCGATGATGTCTTGATTGTGTATCGGATTCAAAGGTATTGTTCCGATTTTCGTGGGCGGATATAGTTTTGTAACTTGCCGCGGATCCCGTTAGGCGAACAATCATTATGACTTATTGTATTTCTTAACACGTTTCGCTGACAGCGGCCAATGGCGCACGTGCATTAATTGACATTTTTATCGGTCAGCCACTACCAGACTATTCAGCTAGATTTTGAGACCTTCATGTAGAACATATCCTATGATAATTTTCGTTTATATAACATTAACGAAATGAAATACATCAACGTTTATATATACCATTATAACCATGCTTGGACTATTTGAGAGTTTTTATTACTTATTTCAAAGGACTACGAGTACCTACTTTTAAATTAATATTGAAATGTGATGGACAGAAAAGGTAAATGTAAATAAAATTACAATAAATATTATTAAGATACATCAAAGAGCACATTTCTCATGACGATCGCGGATTCTATTCCCGACATAGCTTTAACTAAGGCATTTGTTGCGTAAACGCTAGGGCATACATTTTTTAAAACTGAGTGGTAAAACAATCTCTCGACAGTCCTGTATGCACCTCCACGTATTATAATACAAACCTACATACATAATTTATCATACTTACTTTTTACTACCAGAGGTAGGCAGAAACAATACCTCTTTTGTTTCTTTCATATTATTTAATTTATTCATACATACACATCGGGTTCATGTGTTCTTTACTTTAACTTTCGGTACCATGTCGTTGATTTATTATAATACTACCTACGACACAATATTATCCGAAACCATATTAAACCATAACAATATTAATTTTACCATTATCTACCCCATTCGTTCACGTTACGTTAGATTAACCCTACGTGCAGTTCATAGCCCCACGACCATATTGCATATCGCACGCAATCTGCACAGGCGGGAGCCGCTGCTCCTGGGTCACTCCACTTTTTGCTACGTCAATAAAAGTAAATTAGACTGGATAGTGCAGTATCGATCGGGCGCAGCTAGTATCGCCCCTAATGAGCCGCTCTGACCCGTCTGAAGTCTATTCCGTTATGTGATATGTGAACTTTGAATGCATATGAAGGAAAACATTGTGTTGTCGATTTTCCAACATGATGTCTTCAATAGTCTTATAAAATAAGGTCTGTGATCACTATAACAACGAAGCATGCGTGAAATTTTACCTTTATAAAAATTATATAAATAAATATATTTCCCGCTTTTTAATCCCCAAAGGGTTAGGCAGAGGCACTTACTAAGCAAATCTACCAAGCGTGTTTAACCCAACGTGACAGAGGATGAGTCCATCGCCGTTATAGGGTTCACTCAACTTGTGGTGTGCGGTTTTCATCACTGTACGAGCGTTGCATTGCGTACATAGACTCTGAATACCCTATCGATACGGTAGTCAAACCGACTAGTCAAAATGGAACACTAGTCAGTTTGATACACTAGTCTTCTTTAATACTCCAGACATAGACGACCGGAGCGAAGTCTCGTGACATAAAGAAAGATACTTATGAAAAATACAGTTACTAAAATTTGTTGTAATATTTGTAGGTAGAGTTAAACTTTTTTGTCGTGCGCTTAAATACTGCCGGTGTATAAACCTCGGTTACGGCCATCCGAACCCCGGCCTCTCAAACTCCTCTACAGGAAACCGAAGAGAAAAGTACTAAGCGCGTAGTCAGCTCAGCAGAAAAATAGCGTCAATGATGGCTTCGGGCAACTGAACTAA
>SJJU01007459.1:0-24504 GCA_012932125.1 Conopomorpha cramerella
GGGGTACCTCAGGGTTCTGTTCTCTCTGCAACACTTTTCTTGCTGCATATAAACGATCTGCTGAAACCCGATATCTATGGGTACGCAGACGACAGCACTGTTGTGGAGAGTTACACATCTGACGCGCGAGCCAGCGGACCGCAAATCCGGGTACTCAGAGAGGCTTTGGTTGAGCGTTTGAACCTGTCCCTTGGTGAAGTCGCATCTTGGGGCGAGGCCAATCTGGTCAGGTTCAATGCGCTTAAGACCCAGGCGTGTCTTTTCTCAGCAAAAAGGAGCCCATTTAATCTGGCTCCTACTTTCCGGGATGTACCCCTGCCTATAGCTAATCGGCTGGAGCTTTTAGGCATGACGCTAACCTCCAACCTCAACTTTGGCTCCTATATTGAGGCTACGGCCCAACGCGCAGCCAAGAAGCTGGGCATCCTCCTCGAAGGTGCGACGGTTTTCACACCGGAACAGTTGCTCAACTCTAATCAAGCACAAGTTCGACTCGTGTAATGGAATACTGCTCTCATCTTTTGGGATTGGTCAAGCCAAATACCAGCTTGAGGCTCTTGGAGGCATTGGAGGCGTGCTAGAAGGCTCCATAGGTGACAACAGGCTGTTTGATCTTCTCGGCTCACAAAGCTAGAGCATCGCCGCAAAGTTGCGAGCCTAATCTGTCTTCTATCGGGTGCATTTCGGTGAGTGTGCTACGGAGTTGCATAACCTAATACCACCCATCCCGCGTTTATATATAGGACAACCAAGGAGAACGGAAACCGCCATCCATACCAGTGGATTTGCCATTATACGCGAACCAAACGGTTTGCATCCACTTTCATAAGTGCGTACCGCCAGGAATGTGGAAACGACTTGCCGGAGTCTGTGTTTTCCCTGCCGAGATAGTTTGAAGGTCTTCAAGTCGCGGTGAATAAGTTACCTACTGGACAAGTGTGCCCATCGTAGACAACAATCGCTGCTTAACCTCAAGGCAGGAAATGGTGGTCAAACGCTTGTTTCATAGTGATCCAAAAAAAAAAAAAAAACGTGAAATTATTGTTTACTGTTTAAATAGATATATAGGTCCTGTAGTGTTACATACCTTGTAATTACTCTCTAAGAACTTCTCTGAAATCTTTAGATAAATCCAGTGAAGACATTCAATATGGTTCAAAGAATGTAGCTAGTATATTGCCATTTGACCAACACATACTGGAATTATTTAAAGATTTCAGAGAAGTTATCAGAGAATAATCAAATAAGGTAATAATAAGGTATATCAGGACACATACCTATTTAAACAGTAAACAATAATTTCACATTGTACTTAAAAGCTAGATTTTATGATAATCATCACCCGGATTATTGTGATGCTATCGGTTTACAACGGTCAATAGAGTCCAAAATCCATCAGAAACACACCTAACCTTGTCTGATTAAGGGTTAACATAGTGTTGTTTGTTGTGATCGTACAGGTCGCTAGTGGCATGCGGCTCCCGGTCGGAGGCGGAGCCGCGCCGCTGCAGCCACTCGGCGGCCAGCACCGACAAGTCCGTCTGCGTCGAGCAACAGAACATACGCAACTGCCAACACGACTACAAGCACGACAAGCTCTCGCCGGCCTCGGGTCAGTATCATAGATCATCATCATCAGCCCATACTTGTCCACTGCTGGACATAGGCCTCTCCAATTGTACGCCACTGTGATCTGTTTTCGGCTTCTCGCATCCAGCTTCTGCCAAAAAGCTGTTGGCAGAAACTGCTTCGGGTCAGTATACTTTTTACTATTACAGTTTAATATTTGGAGTTATGTACTGAATAACTGCAATACTTTCGAATACTTACCTATACTCCTAAGGGTCTAGTGGCGTGTGGCTAAAAATTTGAAATGGATCGTGCTGAATATTGTTACATTATTATTATGTGATGTGTAATTGATGAGTATAGGCATAAATCCAGCAAGTTAAAAATATATACACTGCGGAATACAGGAGTGGAATTTAATTATATGTATTGGTACTTATGCACCAAAAAATCATAGTCGGATTATATGTTGTAAGTGGGTAAGGCAATTCTTTTATTTTTTTTTTCTGAAAATTCACTTTTTGGTGTGATTTCCTTAAACGATAAGTTTCCAAATTGACAAAGCGCAGGGACATAGTTTGAAACTTACATTACTAAACACACAGACGGAATGAAAAGCACATCGCTGCTTAACATCAGGCAGGATGGTGGTCAAACGCTTGTTCATAGTGATTACAAAAAAAAAAATGTTTCATAAATTCACTTTCAATGCAGACGTGTACGAGATAAGTCCGTACGCGACTTTCGCCGTGGGCGGCGAGGCTGCGGCGACGCTCGACCACTCGCTGCAGTTCCGCACGTTCGGCCACCGCGACAACGACGCGCCGCCGCACCGCGTCTGCCGCAAACACACGCGGCACACCTCCAGGGACGGTCAGTCTCCATACACACTACACTAGCACATCCCACTGGAGTGGGTGTTACGTCTCACTTGTTCGGTGCTAAACAAAATAACCGAACTGCTGAGAGCTCCGAAGTGTAGCTTTGGAAATGTGATGCATACAATATAAACGTATAAAATTTCCATGTCACAATGTTAGTTACCGTACTCCTCCGAAATGGCTTTACCGATTTTTAACAAATTTTATATGCTTATTCGGTAGGTCTGAGAATCGGCTACTAGTTACTTTTTATGGATCTACCAGTTCTATTTCTCCCAATATACCCAATGTACCTCACAAAGGCAACCTATTATGGCAAAATAAATGTTTGCCGGGGCAGCCAATCTAATATATACAATTTACATGTCACAATGTTAGTTACCGTACTTCTCCGAAACGGCGGCTTAGGGGGAAACGCCAATCGCCATGCTTGGCAGGCAGGTTGGCGATCGCAGTGGTGTTGTGGTTTAATGCTGCTGCCCGTCCTCTGCGATCTCAGTGGTGTTGTGATTCAACGCTGCTGCCCTGTGTTCTGGAGACGTTTGTCCCTCAGTCGCCTCGCACCTACCCCCCCGCCGCGGCGAAAGGTGGGCTAGGGTGATGACATCGTCACCACGCGGTGGTTTTAGTATGTATATTTGACCGGTGGAAACGGATTTAAATGAAACTCACGGGTGAATAAGTACCTACTGAACAAGTGTGCTCCATCGTAAACCACATCGCTGCTTAACATCAGGCAGGATGGTGGTCAAACGCTTGTTAATAGTGATTAAAAAAAATACTTTGTATTCAGAGAAGAGAGCAAGATATCTTAACTGTAACGTTTTCCAACCAGTAGAGAAGCATCACTCGGAATGCGAGCTTCAGCAGCTGAGCCGCTACGAGAAGGCTCGCGCGCGACATTGCTCCACCTCTTACTGCGTGCCGCTACCGCATCACGGTGAGTTTTCATCATCATCATCATAATAATCAGTCCATATTCGTCCTGTAGTGTGCAGCGCACCTTCCTCATGTATACTTCGTGACTGCACACCTTTGAAGATGAATAAACCATCCGTCGAACCTACAACACGTGTCTCATTGCTCCCGATATCACTTGGCGACCCTGCCAGAACTGATGGACTTAGGCCTCTCTAATTGCACGCCAATGTGATCTGTGAGATCTTAACTTTACATAACTTTAAAGAAAAAAGAACCGACTTCAACTATTAAAATTTCACAGATTTGTGGATTTCTCATGAACATAAACTGAACAAATTTTGAATGGGACAAAACGGGGGGCATGAACTTTCAAATAAAATGAAACATCCTAATCGCTTTCACCAGTCAAAAGTTTTGAGGTAACACAAAAAAAACACAAAAAAACGACGACTTGAGAACTTCCTCAGTTTCTTGATCCCATTGCACTGTGAGCATATGCAAGTTAATAGTTCATTTTCTGCACATTTAGTAGCGTAAGCTCTCCGTGGTGTCATAACAGTAGTGACTCCCTTATTATGAATTATTAATATATTAATTACTATTAATAATTATAACGATTAATTATTAACGTATCAAATATAATTATTGACATATCAATTACAGTTATTAATGATTAACAGATTAATTATAATGTTGTTATTATTATAATATAATATTTTTAAGATAATAATAATGCATAACAATGGAGTACTTCAGAGTCTTCAAGTCGAGGGTGAATAGGTACCTAATGAACAAGCGTGCTCCATCGTAGACCACGTCGTTGCTTAACATCAGGCAGGATGGTGGTCAAACGCTTGTTCATAGTGATAAAAAAAAAAGTTAAAACTGACGTCGTAATTTTCGACGTTCTACTTTGCAAAAACAGAACAATAATTTAATTTATTTCAGATAAAGAAATCCATAGAATGTTAGCAACTACATTTTTTTTTTCTTTATATACATCTTATCCTATGTTAGTATCTAATGATAAATGAATAATGAAAGTCCCTTATTGACTAACCCTTTTCCCCTGTAGCGGGCGTGGGCAGCGGGAGCGGCGGCGGCGGCGGCAGCGGCGGCGGCTTCTCCGAGGTGTACGCCGGCGACTCCAGCGCCGAGTCCGGCCCCGGCTCCCTCTCGCCGCGCACACACCACGAGCACAGCTAGCGGCAGCGCTGTGCCGACAACCTCTACTCGTAGACGGAGGCTGTCCCGCTGTGACACAACATGCGGATGTACTAGTCACTTACAATAAGTACTACCATAAGTAGCCCTAAAACTAGAAGACCTGGCGAGCTCTACCTGACAAGCCTACACAAAGAACGGCTGCTTGCAAAGATACTAGCCACAAAACTTAAAAGTTGAAAGATGGGTACAGTTACTGCCAAATTCGGCTTCGGCTCCCTGTAACCCCGTACACACCATGAACAGATTTAGTGACAGCGCTATGCCGTCAACCTTTACTCGTACACGGAGGCTGTCCTGCTGTGACACAACTGGCGGATGTACTAATCACTTAACATAAGTTCTAGAAGATGCGTACAATTTGTGCCCTAAAACTAGTAGACAACTACCTGGCAAGCTCGATTTGTCAAGCCTACACAAAGAATGGCCCGCTAGTTGTAGAGATACTAGTCACAAAACATAAAACTTAAAAGATGGGTACAGTTAGTGCCGAGTCCAGCTTCGGCTCCCTGTCACCCCGTACACACCACGAACAGAACTAGTGACAGCGCTATGCTGACAACCTCTACTCGTAGACGGAGGCTGTCCCGCTGTGACACAACTGGCGGATGTACTAGTCACTTAACATAAGTTCGAGAAGATGCGTACAATTTGTGCCCTAAAACTAGAAGACAACTATCTGGCAAGCCTACATAGAGAATAGCCCGCTGGTTGTAGAGATACTAGTCACAAAACATAAAACTTAAAAGATGGGTACAGTTAGTGCCGAGTCCGGCCCCGGCTCCCTCTCGCCGCGCACACACCACGAGCACAGCTAGCGACAGCGCTGTGCCGACAACCTCTACTCGTAGACGGAGGCTGTCCCGCTGTGACACAACTGGCGGATGTACTAGTCACTTAACATAGGTTCTAGAAGATGCTTACAATTCGTGCCCTTAAACTAGAAGACCTGGCGAGTTCTACCTGGCAAGCCTACACAAAGATGGCCCGCTGCTTGCAAAGATACTAGCTACAAAACATAAAAATTGAAAGATGGGTACAGTTACTGCCGAATTTGGCTTCGGCTCCCTGTCACCCCGTACACACCACGAACAGTGACAGCGCTGTGCCGACAACCTTTACTCGTAAACGGAGGCTGTCCCGCTGTGACACAACTGGCGGATGTACTAGTCACTTAACATAAGTTCTCGAAGATGCGTACAATTTGTGCGTACAATGCGTACACTTAACATAAGTTCTAGAAGATGCTTACAATTCGTGCCCTAAAACTAGAAGACCCTGGCAAGCCCTATCTGGCAAACCTACACAAAGAATGGCCCGCTGATTGTAGAGATACTAGTCACAAAACATAAAACTTAAGAGATGGGTACAGTTAGTACAGAGTCCGGCTTCGACTCCCTGTCTACGTATCATGAGCAGAGCTAGCGACAGCCTTGTGCTGACAACCTCTGCTCGTAGGAGGCTCCCCGCTGTGACACAACTTCCGGATATACTAGTCACATAAAGTAGCTTAGATGGGTACAATTTGTGCCCGAAACCGCAGAACCAACCTCTAGACCTACGTGGCTGGCCCACTGTGACTTGCAGATGTACTAGGTACTTACCATACGTTTTAAAAGATGCGTACAATTTGTGCCCTAAACGTAGAAGACCTGACAAACTCAACGCCAACACAAAGAATGTCTCGCTGCGACTCAACTTGCGAATATACTAGTCACAAAACAGGACATAAAAGATGGTGCTCCCTCTCACCCCGTACATACCATGAGCATAGCTAAAGACAGCGCTGCACCGACAAGCTCTACACGTAGGCGGAGACTGTCCCGCTGTGACTCTACTTGCGGAGATACTAGTCACAAAACATAGAACATAAAAGATAGGTACAATTTATGCCCGAAGCCCATGACACCTACCGGACAACCTAGAGGCGTAGACGCCCAGATCGACAATGGCCAGGTGTGACTTAATCTGCGGGCATATCAGTCAATAACTGTACAAATTGTACAGAGTTACCTCGATGGATGTTTCACACCACACCCACGAGTACAGTTAGGACAATGTCTTCTCCTATACAGAGGTCGTTTCGTTTACTCACTTCTCAGAGATACGAGTCATTTAACATTGTTCTTAACAGATGAGTACAATTTGTGCCCAGTTAGTTCCTGGAGATATGTGATATTTCTAGTGTGATAACCTCTACTCCTAGACAGAGGAAACAGAGACGTTCATAGAATATGAGTGGTACTAGACGTGTGTATTTTTCAAGTTGAATATAAGGTTGCGACCTCCATCTGCACTACGAGCCATCCGGAAAGTACCATTACCGTAGACATTAAAAAGAGTTCTAAATAATACATTCAGAACAAAATCGACGCCAGATAATAACGACGTGCCAACTTGTTGATTGTGTTTACGATTAGAAACATAATTGAAATAGAAAATAATACTATTGCAGAGGATTGTTTAAATACTGTTTATTTTACTCGCAATAAAATTGTCTTCAGATTAGTGTTCATGAACATTGATTGACGACTGACCTCCACAAAGAAGAAGAGTACATTTTAGTATATTATGTATTACGTATGTACAGTTTTATAGGCTATTGTTTGTTATTGTATACGATACATTTGTTATTTATTTTAAGGTTAAACGTTTCGTTCACAGTGAATGCCTAAAGGTGCTGGTGTATGAACTGAGTTTCCAGAATTTACTTGTAATTTATATCAATAAGCATTTTTGCGAAACATTAACTATCACAGAAAAACCTTGGGTGTCGACAGAATACCAGCGTCGCAGGTAACTGTGACATTAAGCTTTGTCGAAGCCTACTTTCTTCGCGTGAAGCACGGCACACAGTATTATACTTATGTCTTATTGTTATTTAATTTGTTATGTTTCATTGTGTATTTCGTGTTTCATGTGAACTAAATAATAATAACTATCTGTCTATCTAAAAAATACGAGAACCATTTTAGCGTTTTTGCTCGATGTTCGGTTACAGGTGAATGCTCAACAATGTCTATCAATACCTTAAGACGTAATTACAATCAAACTTCAGCGAAAATGAGATGAATAATGGGCCTGTTTCAGCATAATGTATGTTTGTTGCTAGATTAGTATTTGTTATAAACGTTGTAGAAATATTTCTTTTGAATATGATTATGCTACTAGACTGAAGTACATATTTAACTGCCATATACACTGCCAAATATACATAGATTTACTTGCTTTTTATACTAGACCTGGCTACACTCGGGAGATGTCATCCTGGGTTTTAATGACGTTTCGTCGCCAATATGGCGACTCTGTACCCATGAAATCGACATATATACATATAAAAGTCCTGACTGATTCATTAATCACTGACTGATCAATCCTCAGCCCAAACTCTTGACCCTAGAAAGCTGCACAGGGGTTGATGTTTACGTGAGATAAGAAAAGTTAAATAAAATCAAAATTCAACTATGTTGTTATAGTTATTTTTATTTAAAATGTAATTGGTTGTGTGAGATGAACTAAGAAGAAAAGCGTAGACTAATCTGTGTGAGGAATATAATCCCCTGTACTAATTCGTTATCGATAATTTAGTAATTTCGCCATTTGAAATGGCCCATCGTGTTGAATATCGGAAATATGAAGCGTTAGCAGCGCCTCTAGCGAGTAGTTTTCGCAACTCCATATTCCGCAACGACAGCGAATAACTATTTTTATTAGTTTGAATGAATCTATTTTCTGTCTTCTATATTAAGGGAATCATTAAAACAATCCAAGTAATTCGATTTGAAATTACTATATTCACGGCCGTTCTATACCGTTCTGCCGTTTACAAAATTAATTTATTTAATTTTTATTAGAGTTGAAGGATTATTTCACGATATATTAGTAACTCAAAGGTTTTCTTGTATAAAATGTATAACGAGAATAATAATAATACCATTGTGGTAAAATCGTATTTGTCTCAAGTAGCGTTCAATGAACTTGAAAAAAAATAATATTAGAATTTATTTTAATAATTTCGAGGTACTTAATAACACTTACACGTCACTCATAAATTGTGACGCAAGAATCTTGATGTTACGTATTGTCTAGCTAGACTGAATCGTTATTTTTTATTAGAACATAAAAATATGTTAAAATTGTACATAAATAGTTTATAATAAATGTAGTTATGATACGAATTCTAGTCAATTTTCAATTAAAATTGTCACTCTGTAGTAAAAAAAATGTAGTTAGAGTAAAAGGTGGAATATTTGTCAAGAATTTCGAGATATAATCGTAATTAATAGCGCTCAATACTGTTAATATATGATACATTAATATTATTAATCCTTTCGGGGCATATTGCTCTCGTCGACGTAACAACAACGAAACTTGTTATTATTTTAGTAGTAGGATAGAACATGCTCGACCGGATAGCGACACACACTACCCATTACACTATGTTAAGTTCCGTTATAAGTTGTATGAATTAGGTTACCTGGAAGAAATCGCTCTGAGCGATAAGGTCGCCATTTGCAATCTTACCATTGTTAGTTTTACCTTTTGTAATGTACAGTGTGCAATAAAGAGTTTATTCATTCATTCATTCATTCAAAGCAACGAAAAACTTCTAATGGTCTTGTAAGAGTGTCCAAGCAAAGTGTTAAATTCTTGGCCCAAAATTTTTGACATCAAATTTCACTTTTTCATAATGTTTTATTTTTGTTTTTTCATAAATGTACATAAGTACTAGCCAACTTTGGTGTGTCTTTTAAGTACAATCTTAAATTTAAAAATAAGTATAACTTATTATAACACAATTTACAAAAGTAATAATATTAATTACTATAAAATATATCATTGGTAATAAATTTGATGTTGTAGAGCAGAAAAGATCTCGGATTGTTATTTTACTTATCTTTTAGTTAGAATTAAAATAATAAGTGAAATATTCTGGAAATAAACAATACTGATTGTATTTAAACGTCGAGTTTTATTTTCTTTAACCATTCACGGAAAATGTATTCCTAACTGAACTTATTTTTAAATTTGGCATAACTTAATGAACTACATACCATACATACATTCATACATCCACTTCACGCCTGTCTCCCAGAGGGGTAGGCAGAGACTACAGATCTCCATTTGTCACGATCTTGACATACCCCTTTCGCTTCATCTACATTCATACATCTTTTCATACACGACCTCCGGTTTCGAGTACTTTTCACGCCACCTTCGGTCAGGACTTAATGAAATGGAACTCGCTTATAGAATAGTGTCATATATAATAAATATTATTTAGGCCATTAGCGGCGGGATTCTACGTCTATGATTTAGGCACAGTTGGTGAAGAATCTGGTCTACCACAATAAGGGTCTTACTAATAATGGCGGAAGTGCTATTTACAAGATACACAAAGCCCAACTTAACTTGTCAGTTGTTTGTCAAATACGAAATAACCAGTTCAAGTAGACCTGTAATAACCGTTGTATAAGTGACAATGCGTTTATTGGTAAGGGGGTAAGGTTGGAACTCATATGAATGTCATAAGACATCAACACTTCTACCTTAGAGATGTTTTAGTCACACTGGAAGTGACATTAAATCGGCTTTGATCAGGGCTGCTTTCAATCTTTTTATCTTAGCTTAAAATGCTTGCTTGCTATTATTATTACAAGTATTTTATTTCTATACTGTTTTTGTGGCCCACCAATAATATTTAGATTTTTATTGGCCCTTGGGCCCATTTAGTTTGGACACCTCTGTCCTAATCCACCCCAGGGTGGATAGTGGGAAAACACACGTCCAAGAATCCCCGACATAAATGTTCAATTGTACGACAGGGTGGATAATCGAGCGCGCATTTTCCGAAAATCCATCCGGGGGTAAGTTTTCGAGGGTGGATAATCGGAGTAAGCGATCAAATCCCTTTTCAATCCGTGTTGCTACTATTCTTACGTTACGGGGGTTACTATACCCCCTGTCACGTTAGGTTAAATACGCGTGGTGAACCGTGGTCATTTGCTTTAGCAAGTGCCTCTGCTTACCCCGCTTTGCGATTAAAAGCCGTGAAGTGTATTTATTTATTTTATTATTTATAACATGGTAAACTTTTTTAACCGTACTACAACTAATCACTGAATTCGTAATACTGGCAGACGTTTTTTCCCGTGTTACTACTTTCTTTTGGACTTGCCTGCAAAAATTAAACTACATACACACACTTCACGCCTGTCTCCCAGAGGGGTAGGCAGAGACTACAGATCTCCATTTGTCACGTGACGGTTCTGACATACCCCGTTCGCTTCATCTACAGTACCTGGACGACCGAGCTTCGCTCGAAGTAAAAAAATCGGTTATTTTCCTTCGATTTTTTAATAACCCCATCTCTAGTTACTTCAAAACCAAAACGTCCCCCGCACCATCCTACGTATAGCATAGTATTACTACTCGGAAATAGATGTCAGTAAGAGTCGTATTAACAATTTGAGCAATTTTTCATGCCCGAAAATACGGTTGAAAAGATGTTTTCTAAAAATTAAACCTAGCTAGATCGATTTATCGCCCCCAAATCCCTCTACATACCAAATTTCATGAAAATCGGTGCAGCCGTTTCCGATTCCCGATTCCAATTATATATTTATACAATACAAGAATTGCTCGTTTAAAGATAAAGATTCAAACATCTTTTCATACATGACCTCCGATTTCAAGTACTGTTCACCTTCCGCCAGGACATCACCAATCTGGTCAACAGGGGCGGTACGTCCATAGAAGCAAATAAGCTCTGCATACCCTGGCAAATTGACTAAAACAATTAGCGTAGTTAGGTATCTATAACACATTTAGTCGTCACGTAGGTACTGTAAATTAGGCAATTTATCTATAACAGACTTTCGGTTATTTAAAATGTGTATCGAAAACACAAATTCGCTCTAGACCAATCAAAACACTAATCTTTCATTAATCTATTCTTCCGCGTGTCAACGAAAACAAATTCGTGCAATGTTGCATCATCGTTCCATCGATAGGTAACACAAATTTCGCCTCAACCAATCAAAACATAGTATTTAGCGCATCAACGAAAACAAATTCATGGGACGTTGCCGCTTCGTTGCAATCGTCTAGCCCGGGGAAGCTGCTAGACCTCAAGCTTCCTATTTTTTCTCTTTCTCTGTATACATCCCTTTCACCTCGGTCTATTAGCGCGGAGCGTTACTATGAAAAATATGGAGAAATTTACGCCACAGCGTAAGCGCAGCTTCTTCCGCATTTTTTCATACATTATTGGAATAATAAGGGCTAGAATGCTATGACAGTGCGTAAATATGTGCGACAGAGAAAGAGTGTATGTGTGAGCGAGCGAGAGAGATGTTGCCGGCCATGTTGACATATTGCAAGTATTGTTTGTTTGTTTATATTGGAGTATGCATTGTTTTAGGATATGTACGTTCATTCGCGCCTTTATTTTATAGAATAATTAAATTAGACAAAAATGGAGACTAAGGTGTGAAAGTGATGTGTGTAAAAGTGTTTGTTTACAAATGTGGGTCGATTCTCTGAACTAAATGTGAGTGAAAAGTGCAGAGTCGCGGACGAATTTCGCCGGGATTGTTTTTATTTGAACTTGGAGCAAACACAAGGTAGGTATTATGAGGTAGTTTCTTGTTTTTTAGTGTATTTACTTAGTTAGGCAGAATAAGGTTATTATGTAGTGCTTTGGGAAGAGGAAGACATCCACATTCCACAACGATCTGTTCAGTTCTGTTTCTGGCATACAGCGCCTGAATCATCTGCTTAGCAAATTTTTGGGACGTAACGTAACATATTAATTTTGCTAAACTAGTGATCTTCTATTGAAATATTTTGTAGTCTGGCACAAAATTGGTACCTACTTAATGTTATTTTAGTGTCGTATGTACCTACTCATAGGAGACAGCTTACCCTGGTGAAAATTTCACGGCCCGCCACTGCTGGTCAATGTATGTCCTTCTGGGGCAACCTCTACTCACCCGGCCCATTACATCACCCATAAAAATCATAGACTGGTAGAAAAAATATTTCGCTGTATGATACACAGTCTAGTCAGTAGGTAGTGAAAAAAAATTAAAATAATTACACTTCACGCCTTTTAATCCCAAAGCGGGTTAGGCAGAGGCACTTGCTTAATAAGCAAATGCCCACGGTTCACCAAGTGTATTTAACCCAACGTGACACGGGTGAGCCAATCGCCGTTATAGGGTTCACACACCTTGTGGTGTGCGGGTTTCATCACGATGGTGTCCTTCACTGTACGAGCGTTGCGTTGCGTACATAGGCTCCGAAAAAGAGTCCCATTGGTACACGTCCAGTAGCCGAACTCCAACCCGCGACCTCCCGGTTACAAGTCAAGTATCCGACCAACTGGACCACAGACTACAGACCAGTAGTGAAGAAGAAAGAACTACCCGTATGCCTACTGTAACAATGGTAGTACCACGGGCAGGAAAGGATCAAATCTGATAGAACACTCTTCTTTATCGACCGTACATTACGCATTATACTCAACTAACTAAATGTATACGGGTACTGATGGACATGCTACTTAGTGGCATGCTTTTCGGGCTATTACGGTAAGAAACCACCAACGCGTCAAATATCTCAAAGCTTCGATTGTAATAAGAATAATAATATTACGGGAATCGCTGCAAAAGCATGCCACTAACTAGCATTTGTGTATTAGTACCCTTACTCAAAAAAACGTGTTTAACCCACCTTGCAGCTTCTTCCAATAAAGCCGACCCATGGCAGTTAAGCAACAGACTAGAGTTTTAAGGCCGCTCGTCGAAGATCGAGAATGGATTCACAGAAATTGTTATTTGTTAGAAAGGAGATATGGCTACGTTGGTCCAATGACAAGGAAACAAAGATTAAAATTATATATTATGATAATAGTGTCCGAGAGAAATCCAAGTAAACTAAAAAAAAATAATTCGTCGACAAACTAGACTACCTAGATTCATCAGACGACGGCCTCTCCCAATGATTCTCATGATCCTTTGAGGGGAAATGTCAGTAATCGCCACGCTTGGCAGGCGGGTTAGCGATCGCAGCTGTGGTGTTGTACAGAGAGCGCTGCTGCCCGTTCGTTGGAGAGTTCCCTCGGTCGCCTCTAACGACCCCCACAACGGGAAAGGCTGGGCTGGGGTTGTGACACATGATTTATATTCGACGTCACACGGCGCGATGTCTAGATTAATTCCATAAAAAAATCGACATACTGACTAGTGCTTATGACCATACTACACAGGTATTCTGTATTAATCGAAACTATCGCCGTCTCATCCTGACGTTAATTAGGTGTGAGAAGCATCGCTTTGTAGCAATTTTTTGTAACAAATAAAGCTTCTGCTATAGAAAAAAATATTATATAAAGCCATAACAAAGCTTAAAGTCCTTTGGATTAACGGTTTTAAAGTTTTACGCCCTGTATAACATGTCCTAATAAATCCATTCTTCCTACATACCAAATATCAAGTTCCTGCCTTCAGCGGTTCCGGTTAGGCAAAGATTAATCAGTGAGAGTGATATTTGTTATATAAGCGGGTATCAACATAATAGAGATTGTGTTCGGATTGCCACCGCCTAAAGGGTAGATCAATATCTATTCATAGTATATTATTTTGCTTAAAAGCGGCAGTCGCTGACTTCCGTGTAGGCCGACATAGGATCGATTTCCGGGAGTGTTCAATAGTTAAGGATGGGTTATTCCGGACTGTTGGCCTTAATGGTTATACCACGCAAGGAAATTTATCAAAAATTCATCCTCGGGTGAATTGTTTTGTGGACATAATGGCTTGTCAGGGCCAAATTCCAAAGTTGACAATTACGAAATTCTCGGGTTAAAATTTTAGTGTTACCATGAGTATTCCTCTCTCCCTCCTTTCATGAAATTTTATACGAATGTTCCACTAGCAGTAGACTTACTACTGGGCTATCAATAAGTATGAGAATCAGCTGCTATCTATTTTTACTGCCCTTACCAGCAGCATTTCTTTTAAAATACATGCAACTTATTAATGTTTGCCGGGCAGCTAATAATATTGCATAACATTTTTTATATTACATACATTCTTATGATATTGTAAAAGACTTTTGAACCTTGAATGAATGATTGTGCTAAATATTAGATAAGTGGGGATGATTAGTGCAGATTAAGTAGGGTTACTTAGAAATTTACAAAAACACATTATGGTCCGTGTTCTGAAACGTACTCAGCACCAACCAGGTTGATATGCTTTGCAAACCAAACCGTTTATATGCTTTGTCTGACTCTAATGGCAAGTATCCTAAAGAGACAAATACGCCTCAATCATAAGCATTGATTTTACTCTCACAATAGGTATGAGCCGTAAATTCCCACAAATAATACTCGTGGGATAGCTACACAAGAGGAAATCCCCGCAACCACTTGATATACAAAGCCTAGGAACCAATATCTAGTCAAATTCCATTACCTACTCCAGTCTGCTGTAGGTACGTCTGGACCCAAAGACCCTACGAAATCCTGGTAAATGCTCGCCAATCCTCCGGAATCCTTCCGTCGGGAAATTCAATGCAACACTGTTTCAAAATATAGCACATGAAATTATCTTGTTACTTAGTAATATTTTGATCTTTTTAACCCACTTTATAATACACACACACACACACACACACACGATCAATCCGGACGCTCGAGTAGTATGCTCTCTAATTAAAGAAATATTAAGTACTGACATAAAATTATATGTCAAGGGCTTATATCGAATGTATAACAGTAGCCCGAAATGTGATGGTCCACCCTCACATTTTAATGTGCTTTTGACACGACTTTGACTATTGACTATACTATAACTTGAACACGAAGAGAACTACAATTGTTTGTGGCAGAATTGTCGGCTTTAAAGCTGAACATAAGAGCCAAGAAAGAAGAAAAAAAAACAGTAGCCCGAGCATAGGAATAGCATGGGTTTTGAAAGCGTACAAAAAGTGACGGATAAGTTTATTCTGTGGAAAATAAAAGCAGTTTACTATCTGAAGATTATTGTCATAATTTTGTCCTTGATAAATGAACACTTTGAGACGTTGGGTACGCCGTGTATGCTACGGTTGCATAGACTAATACCCCCATCGCGCTTTTACAATGGAGAATTTTCTATGACGTCTGTAAGCGACGCAACTTAGAGTAGAACCTTTTTTGTTAACCTTTTATATTTTATGTTATGTCACTGTCAGTTAGTTGTCAATAAGCTGTCACTATGTAAATTTTGGTGTAAATATAGTTTTGGAGTGAAAACAACGTGCTTTAATTTCTGCAATCAACCGTTGTTGAATGAAAGACGTTTCTTTCTAGCAGATTTTTGGACGGAGAACTATCATTATTGTCTTTGTTAGGACTGAAATTAGAATGTAGAAATATGAAAACCAACAAACCAGCGGCCCAAGTCTGCATCTTCTCTATTGTTTTTAGTGTGGTCTTTAGTAAAACAGAGAAGCATGTCGTTCGCCGTTGCGGTATTAGAACGATGCATCTACGACAGTGTAACAGACTTGGCCCCTCTGCTGTTTATTATCTTCCTTAGGCCCCGTCTAAAAGTGACCTAATAAACAACAAAAATGTTCCGTTTATATTTCTTTTTTTTTCACAGCAGCAATCCATTTTTTTCGTTTTTCTATTTTGTAGGACGCTCTTGGGAAAAAATAAAATGTACATTTGCTATTGAGGCTGTTATTTTTACATTTAACAACGCATTTCTTCGCTTTGATTTTGTTCTGCAATCAACAATTTGACAGCTGATCATCCGCATTTGTTTCCAATTTCTGCCGTGTTGTGCGCTGCGGTCGTTATCTGTCTGCCACTACTAGCTTTGCACAGAGCCAATACTATATATACTGCGTGTAATAGGATCCTGGTCCTAGAAACGTTGTTGTGCTAGTCAACGTGTTGTTCATACACTCTGTTTATACTTTTTTATGTTTGTTCGTTCATAACTGCGTCGTTTATTAACCGATTTTGATGATTATTTTTTGATGGAACGAAGTTATTGGCAACATCGAAGACCGGGTTTTTGTTCAAAAAAAATTATGGGCGGGCGGCTAGTAATGGCTGAACTCGGTTCTTTTTTCTTTAAAATTATGTATATTAATTCTTATTTCTGACTTTGAAAGTCCATTAAAATCTACCCAATAGCTCTATCAAGTATGATGCCCTATAAAGGGTTCTCGGTGAACCGTGCTACACGTCGGTAAATCCAGCTTCCCGCATATTTAGGTCAGTATTGCGGGAAATCTGGAATACCAATTAATAGGTATTTAGGTACTTCAAAGCTTGCTCTGCTCTTAGCGTGGATAGGAATACTTAAAATTGAAAATGTTTTTTCGGAAAAACGTATTTTGCTAATAGAAATATCTTCAAAGAGCTAATCTGTGTGGGTGGATAGTTATTGAAAACCGTGTGTTTTATTTAAAAGCACATATAATTCAAGCTCTGTGCAACTTGAATTACAAGTTGTCCGGTGACAAGTCTACTGTGACTACATAGTACATTTTTACACCTTTATTATAAAAACGAAGGAAATTAGTGTTAGGAAATTAGTCGTGAAATTTCTCATAGCCTAACTAATTTCCTTCGTTTTTATAAAAAAAGGGTGTAAAAATGTAGTCCCAGATAAATAGGGTACCGAACCCGCAACCATCGTTTTAGAGTTTTTCGTTTTTTATGTGGGACTCGCATCCACTAAAACCCCACGTTAACCGCTCCCACGTTATTGCCGGGGCAGCCTGAACCAGTACGTCCAAGGTTGGATGCCCCTGGGCATCTGCCCGGATGTTAACAAAACAAAACATTAATTGGATAAAATAGGGGGGCCACGAGAAACAAACGCTTTTTTCATTATATGGCATGGCTGGATAAACCGTACATGTGTTTTCCGAGAAACCTTCGGGATTTCTTAGCATGAAGAAAAACGGAATAACGTTAGGCAACCCTCTTTACAATAATGAAAGTTTGTTGCTAACACTATGGCGTTAACAAACCTTATTGAAAGTTACGACCGAGATGCATTTTGTGGCTAGGGCACCAACCTTAAGGACGACAAACGCAAGTTCGATTCAAGCCTCCGACAATTGACGCTAAATAAAAAAATCTAAAACTCCAGTAAAAATACTGTTGCCTTGTATTTTAATCCCTATCAGGAATATATATTTCTATAATTTCCCGACACATGTTTCTTGACAAAATTAATTAAATGTAAAAAGAAAAAATACTGGTACCGTACTTTTTATCCATTTTTATATGCAGTAATAATAACAACACCCAAAATAATTTATATAGTAAATTATTACGGAGCATTTTTACAGAGCAACTTTACAGATCATTAGTTGTTGTCTGCGTCTGGTTGTTTTATCTATGTCTGTATTAAAATTAATAACGTTGTCAATTAGATAGTGCCTTAAAACACATATTATTGCTATACATATAGACGCTTGAAACCAAAAAGTTCATATCTACCTGCCAAATAACGAATACACGTTTGAAGAGATTGATTAATCTGAAACATGCTAAAGATAATTTCTGATGCTGACCATATGATGCATGTCTGTGTTAATCACTACATAGTATAAAACAAAGTCACTTCCCGCGGCTGTCTGTCCCTATGTATGCTTAGATCTTTAAATACTACGCAACGAATTTGAATGCGGTATTCTTTAAGTGCATGGAGTAATTCTTGAAGAAAGTTTTTATTTATGGTGCAATTCATATATTAGCACAAAAACACTGTTAAATTGTATATTGGCCAAACAATGTTTGCCGGACAGCTAGTTTTCATATAATAAAAGTTAATAAAACATCTTTCAAATTCTGTTTAGTTTTACCAGCACACTACAAGGTGTGTGAACCCTATAACGGCGATGGGCTCACCCCCTGTCACGTTTGGGTCAAATACGCTTGGTGAACTGTGGGTACTTGCGCTTTAAGTGCCTCTGCCTACCCCTCTTTGGGATTAAAGGCGTGAAGTGATTTTTTTTTTTTTTTATTTAGTTTATATCTCATTTGGCGCAAAATCTTCAACGATATTTCTTGTGACTAGTACCTAACTTACTACTTTCATTTACTACTTTATTCGAATAGCAATTTGACTTCGGACAATAAAAATCCGCACGTTAAACCCGCCGTTGATTTTTCGAGATTAGCTCTCAGCAGCAATGCAGTCGGTTCTGAAAGAGGTTCTTTATTTAACTTTTATTTTCCGGTGAAATATTTCATAATAGCTCGCCCACCGGTCAGTGGCACTGCGGTGGGGTAAGTTGTGGGGAAGCCCACTTTGTTCGCTGCCCACTCAATCCGGCGCCCGCCCGCCCAACGCCCCGCCACTTACTACCGACCATCCACACTTATACTCGGGGAAAAAAAGCTCGTTGCAATAAAAATAGAACGGCTTCGAACAAAACGTCCGATGCAGTCCCCCCCATACTTTCATAAGATTAAAGGAGTGCATGGAAACGCTTCTGGGAAAATCTCCAATAACTGAATGCCATTTTCAATTCGGTATATTTGCATTGTGATATTCAATTTTGAAGCAATCACTATGATAATTTTATTCGGTGATATTTTGTGTGAGTATTTCATTTAGTGTTTATGGTAATCTTAGTGAAAACCTCTCGGTTTCATTCGCTCATTTCACATCATCCTCATAGTATTTACATCACAAGTATTTTTTTTTTAAGAAAAATAACCGAGTTCAATTAGTGGATAGTAGTTCCTTATCATGATAACATCTTAGAAAAATTTTCTTTCCAACAAAAAAAAGAACCATCAAAATCGGTTCCTACATCACGAAGTTATCCGGAAAGAAACATAAAAACAGCATAACTTCTAGTCAAAACTATTAGTTAGTAAATTCATTGTGTGTTTTTTTTTTTTTTATTAATAGTAAATAGTTAAATTTTGTGTGTGTAAATCATTATAATCTTTAATTAAACTTAGTGTTGTGTCTGATCACGAGTACCAAGGAAAACATAATCTATAAGCGGAAACTGTTTTGGAATATGTAAAATATCTAAGTGTTATCTAAATTATTTTCATTGATTCTGTATGTTTCCCAAATAAAACAAAAAAAAAAAAAAAAAAGTAACACAAATTAACCTCCCGCTGCCTGTCCCTATTGCATGCTTACCACTCTTTAATACTGCCAACGGATTTTGACTCGATTTGACTGTGAGAGTTTTTCTTGGAGTTTTATATGAATAATACTTGCATTTATAATAATGTACATATATTCGCAAAACAACATTCGCCGGGCTATCTAGTGTAGTAGTAAGGAAAATTCGTTATTATGACCGCCCAATCACTTATGCAGGACCTTCACACATCCGCGGTTGAATAATGTAAGCCTATTTAATGTACCTGTTGGTAAATAAGAACGCACCCATTCTCTAATTTTTCTTATGTTGCCTTCTGACTTTTCTCACTCACGGCCATGTTGGCAACATCGTATTCTTTTTGATTATTGCTCTGTCTTTTGTTCGTGTGGTCATTGTATTTTCTCTAAAATCTCTAAAATAAATAGTCGCAATTAAATACACGTTATTTTATTCACTGATTTACAATCAAATATCAACAGTACCCATTGTTTTAATTATACCTATATTAATAGAAAGACACGACATAGCAACAAATACGTACTCCGATTGGCTGCTATGTCACGCTTCATGCGACACAGTTTGTTTCAACAAATCACAGCGCGTTATATGTCTTGTCTTTATTGGAGCGCTGTGCTAAAGGGGCTGTAAAACTCAATATGTCTCGCAAATACATCTTACTAATATTATAAATGGAAAAGTGAGTTTGTTTATTTGTTTGTTCCGCTTTCACGCCGTAACTACAGAACCGATAGCTTTGAAATTTTGCAGACGTATAGTTAGAAGTCCGAATTGAATAATCCGGTACTTTTTATTCCGGAAAAATATGATATTCAACAAAAATATTATTTTATACTGCAATATAACTGAAGTCCACGCGGGCAAAGCCGCGGGCGGAAAGCTAGTTATAGATATTATGTTCATGACTGTATGCAGTTACATTCTTATAAAGACTGGTTGTGATCTAGTTGTCACGTTTTTGGACTTGCCATTACCAATGGGGAGGTTTATTTTTTCTCTTTGCTTACTTTTCAAAATCGCAGTAAGTAAATGTCATTGTTTTATGAAAACTAGTGAACGCCCCGCGATTTCATTCGCGTAATTTCAGTAATTTATGCAAAATACAACCACTATATAACATCGCGTCCCACAGGATCGGGATAAAAATTATCCTACCTATGTCCTTCTCCAGGTTCTAAGATACCTCCCCACCAATTTTCAACCAAAACGGTTCAGCTATTCTTGAGTTATAAATAGTTTAAAGTAAGTGAAACTTTAATTGTATCAATTACAAGTGTTCCAACTATTAAGGAATATTACCAACTTCTATGTTACTTATATTAAAACAACAATGAAAGCCGTAAAATAAATTTATTTCCTTTAATTCCTAAACAAGGAACAACAATTTTGTCTACATTTGCAAGTGTCTAAAACAACAAATGTAACTTCGTTTAAAGCTCGCGTGAAAGCATCGTGTGCGTTAACTATTTTATTGTATTAGGCTGCGCTTTGCTATGCGTTGTGCGTTGGCGCGCGCCGACTACCTGCAGTAACCCTCGCCCTGCAGAAACAGGCGGAAGGCTTCGGCCACCTTCGACGGCTGCTCCTCCAACACCATGCCGCAGTCAGAGATACTCAGCCATGAAGTCTTCACCGGGTCCAGCCGCCCGTTGAAGGTGACTGTGTCGTCTACGTGCGGCGTCAGTGCACCGGTCATGTTCAACACAGGCACCTTTATAGTTCTTCCGTCTCTTGCGATGCCTAGATCGGTGCGACGCAAATAACTGTCAATGAACATCGACAAATTGGTTGGGTTGACGTGCGAGAAACATTCTTTGTACACTTGTGCGAGGTCGTGGTTCCTGTGGTCGGTGCTGCGGCCGAAGTGGTGCCACATCAGGTAGTCGAGCGCCCCCTGCGTCATGCCGCTGGATCGCAGCTGCCTGGTGTTGATCTTTTGGTACAGCCATTCAGTCCATCCCGCTTGGGTGGATGCGCAGTTGATGAGTGCAAGTGCGTCTACTCTTTGTGGGTTTGAAAGTGAATAACGAGCTAGAATGTTTGCGCCAGCGCCTACTCCGAAGCCAATGAACGATCTAATACCGAAGTGGCCGAGAACAAAGTCTATTTGCGCGGCTAGTTCGTCCATGTTCGGGTAGATGTAGTCGTCAGGGAGAGTCGGGGCTCCCTCTTCCTGGCCTGGCGCGTTGATGTGGTACACGCAGAACTTGTCAAGGAGGGCACGCATGTCCACAAAGTTGAAGAACGCTTGATAATTGGCTGCATAGTTGAGCCCAAGGTCATGGTAGGTGATGAGTGCCCGCTTGGAGCGGTCCCCGCGGACCGCCACAAGGACGTCCCCGCGCGCCGTCCTGACTCGCTCCTCCACGCATGCGCCGTCGCTCATAAGACGTTTCTCAGATGGAAAATGCAGCTGGACGCTCTTCAAATCATCATCCATATGATCTGATGACATCATATCGAGGAGTGCAATGTTTTCTGTCATTGTGGTTGGCATTTCTTTGATTTGTTTATGCTTTATTATTTTTCCGAGTATATTAGGTAACCCGTCTTCGGTGTAGTTTGTAGCTGTGACAACAAATAACAATATGGATTGTTTACAAAAAACTTTTAACGTCTAACAATCGTCAAAACTTAAATATGTATCCGTCAAAAAACAGGGCAGTGTTAATTTAGGTGCGTTAATTAAATTATCGCATGTCTTCCAAGTACGCCCATTTCTTTTTCTTAGAACACAATTTATCGTCGAGTCACGGCAGCAGAGGTCATTTACAAACACTTATCACTGCATAGTAGTGTATTTTGCGCGTTTTTGTTTTATTATTCGGGTGTTTCCAGTCAGAACGGGCGGCGAGGTGGTCAATATCGTGTTGACCGTGGGAGCGTGGTGATGCCCCGGCAGCTGTTTCGGCACTGCTCGGCTCGCTCCGGTCGCGCTCGGTCGCGGGACAACTTCGCGCCGGTCCCGCGGCGCATGCGCGGTGCCGCAGTCGATTGTGTTATGTAGCTACATTCACACATATTATTAAAATGGTTCCATTCAAAGTATCACGATAGCCTTCGTCCAACGTAGGGTTATTGTTATTTATGTCTGTTTCGTGGGGGGAAAGTGTGTACAAGAGCGTTTTCACACGCAAATCCCTTGCCCCTGACGAACCTTAACCAATTTAATTAAGTGGCTTTTTAGCTGCGTAGTTTGTTCCCTGTAGACGCGCTACAGTGGGAATTTGGTAACGCACCTACCAGTTACCAACCCTCTATTTTACAAAATAAACAGAACTAGTTTTATATTATTATCTCTCCCCACATTTTACTTTCTGTGCAGACATTTATGAACTTGATATTACACACATCAAAAGTGTCTAGTGATCAAGAACATTTTTAGCTCTAAAAAAATCTAATTTATTTAAATCAAAACTAATCTTCTGGATTGGTTTCCTACCTAATTCCCCATGCCTGTATCAATGACTTATCACCACATTTGGAATAAATTATGAATGAATTTGTAAAATATATTCTTGATTGCAATCTTCTAAAATGTACTTGATCCCTAGACACTTTTGACGTGAGTATTTACTTACGCAAGTAAAAACTTTTTTGATAAAAAATATTAAACCGTCGTAATTATTAAATTCGGACTACTCTGTAATAAATAAAATGTAATGTGTGGTTATACCATACATTACTACAATCAGTGAGTGAACAATTAACAATCATTCCCTGTTTCCCTACCCTAAGGGACTCGGAAGTCGGACTATTCTGTAAAAAGATATGCAATCATACATAAAAAATATGCGTCGACCTAAAAACCGCCTCTGTTTTTCGGCGTTTAATAAATATGTGATGATTTTTGTACAGAATATTTAGTCAGCGTTAACATTTTCAAGATTGTACATACAGTATGTATGTAATGTAATTATACCTATAATTACTTACTTGGACACAGCATGTAAAATAATGTTTGGTCCTGCCTTGTACCAACCTCGTAACATAGGGGGAGGCCGATGTCCAACAGTAGACGTTACGATGTACTCCGATGTTGTGAGGTTACCTAGTACCTACATAATACTTTAGTATTAAATCCACTCATTTGACATTCGATAAAATAAATGAACAAGTGTGCTCCATCGTAGACCACATCGCTGCTTAACATTAGGCCGGATGGTGGTCAAACGCTTGTTCATAGCGATTAAAAAAAGTACTTGCTTTAGCAAGTGCCTCTACCTACCCCTCTTTGGGATTAAAGACGTGAAGTGTATTTTTTTTTTTAAAGTATCCTACCTATTTTTTTATCACCTACCTAAAACACTTTCGTGGACAATCAAACTAAGACAATTCAAGTTTTATTCTTATCACGTCGACAAGCGAGGTGTGTCCCGAAAGTGTTAAGTTTTAATACATTTTTCAACCCCAAAATCAGCACAAGGATCAACACCAATTAAACCTTTAGTGCAGGTGAAATTTCGACAGCAAAGCGAGAAGAGCGAGCGAACAAAGCTTTATGGAACCAAACAAAGGAACTGTCAGCCACATAAACCCTGTACGAGACCACACAGTAAACCTAATAAGTGTGGGTACTTTTAATGTTGGGTGTAAAAATAATATTTCTAAGGGAAATGAACCTTAAACATCACTAGGCAAAACAATTATAAAAATAAAATAAATACACTTCACGCCTTTAATCCCAAAGAGGGGTAGGCAGAGGCACTTGCTAAAGCAAATGCCCATGGTTCACCAAGCGTAT